>LPNX010750923.1:555937-699314 GCA_001517045.1 Pseudotsuga menziesii
GAAAGTAATAGATTTCTCAGGAAAACACTTATGAAGCCAACATGAAGCTGTCCCCTTGCAGAGAATGAGCAAACATCGCCATCATATGATCCTCATGTTGAATGTTGTTTTGACTCATATGTGACAGAAAAATCATAACATGTAATCTGGTTGAGTGATCATTATCACCCCCCGAAAGCATGGAAGGGAAGTAGATTTCGTTTCACTAGCGAGACGATTAGGAAAGCCAAGGATCCTAGAGAAATCAATGGGAGGACAATCATAGGAAGCTCGAGCAGCAACTTCTATTCTTTTAATATCCATATCAAGAATAAGTGATCATGGAGAAAGTCCGGAACTGAAAAATGGAGTTGAGCCTTAAATTTCACTGTTATGTGGGATCACCTACACACAATTAGTCTCAAAAAGGTTTGTGAGAAACAAGGGTTTGATCCCCTCAATGGAGTCGCCATGTGAGAATAAAAATATACATTTAAGAACTCTCACAAAATTATTTTTTGCTTTTCTTTGTAAAAAACTGAAAAAAGGTCAGTGTAGTCACCAAACGAAAATTAAAGATCTACTATAAGCATTCATCAAACAAAGCAAAAAAAGGAAGAAAACAAAAGTCGGACTCGAGAATAAAAAGATTTATCCTCGGCAACGGCGCCAAAAAGTGTTGTCCCCTTTCACACACTTGGGTTACGTGGTAGAAATCTTCAAGCCATTCGGTGTGTCCTTGGGGGCAAGTCTCGATTTAAGGCTGTCACCTTGTTCTTGACTCCTCCGTTCAGGCTAACTCCTAACGAAGCCAAGGGGGGTAGACCCTATGAAATTACTAAGGTTAATTACTTAGTGTGATGGTGTTATAATGATTAAGTTGTTTAGGAGTTTTGAAGTTAACTAATGAAAGCAAAAGATAAGAAGATGCAGGATTTAAAGCATATAAAGCACAGTAATGACACTCAATATAGATATATAATTGAAAGAAATGATCAAATAAATCACCAATGCCTTAAATGAAGTCAACAGAGAAAATAATGTGCTTGCATGTGCTTGAATGAATGTTTTGCAAATGTCTCTTGGTAGATTTTAAATTAGTGTGGAATGTGAATGAATTAAATTAGGCGAAAAGGGGACTCCAAATATACCCGAGGGGTACTTGGAGTATATCCAAAAGTGAACTTTCATGGCTACACGCAATGTGTTTGTGGGTTGGAACGGAGTCTCGGAGACTATTGTTCATAACGCACCCGTCAGGGTGTGACAGAGATTGGCGCCTCGAGGTCACTTTCTAGTTGTTCCCACTCCTTTGGGTATTTTGCCACCGCTTACAGTTCGTTCGAGACATTGGATTTTCGCCTGATGGTTTGTCAATTTGGGAGGTGAGGACTAATTAATCTAGTCACTCAAGTGCTTTTGATGCAACTTGACTGATCGGACGAACTGCAGCCAAGTACAGAGCATACACACTAGAGTTTTCGCTATTTTTAGTAAATTTTAGAAGATGTGTTCTTATTAAAAAGAAAACCCTCCAGGAACCTTTTTCGGTCCAAGTGGACCTCAATTGGGGAATCAAGGAGGGGTTGATTTTATTATGACTATCAAACAATAAATAAAAAAAAGGAATCAGAGATACTTAACACCGGTTTTTTAATTAGTCCTACCACGCATCTCTTTCCCCCTGTGGGTCAATCGGGAAGTTGTGGGGTTAGTAGTATGATTACTTTTGAATTGAAAATATGGAATAATGCAAAATATTAGCAAAGTATATAATCCTGCATGTCAATACTAAACTAGAACAGAAAAAGGGAAAAATGCAAAAAAGTGAAACGGACGCGGATCCCCCCTGGGGGGATGGGGAGTAGGCTCGAAAGAGCCTACTCAAAAAATATTTCCTTTTATTATTATTGGTTACAATATCAACAAACTGAAATATCAGACACCTCTTGGTCCTTATATGGGATGAAACCAAGATCTTACAACTTTCCAAAATTTTAAAATTTCAGTCAAAGGGGAGACCCCTGGGGTGATTTGAACGCTCCCGAGGCCACTTTCGAACAGCAGCTTCTCTTTTTTTCTGTTACACCTGTTAAAAACCAACAAGCATGTTAGAATAAAATATGCCCAAAGCACTTTAAGAGTATCTTTGGGTTAGCCTACCTTAACTAAAAAAAAACTAAGTTAAAACTAGCTAAACCAGTGAAAAAGGAACCAAGGAAAGCAAGCTTTTCTTGAGATCTTGGCTTGCTGTTTGTGCAGCCAATGAAATATGCACTGATTGCTGGATTTAATCTTTTTAAAATAGAAAAGGAAATTTACAGCATGCAACCTACGGATTCTCTTTAACTTGCCATGCAAAACGAACGATTTCCCTAAGCTAGATCTAGAATGCTTAATGATACTTTTCAAAAATGAGATCTAGACTATGAGCTTTGAAATAGTAGATCTATGTAAGTTTTACTTTAATATAACAGATCCAAATGATAACAAAGCTTTCGAACACAGTAACCAGGTAAGAAAATTGATTAATTTGAAGGAGAAAGAGAGAGAAAGAGTGCTGGAAGTCTGGGAATGTTGGGCTTTGGAGTCTTCTTTGGTGGAATATCGAGGGACTATGTCCTCCAGAAGATCTCGAAGATGAGGAAGATGCAAACCAGCTCAACCTCTTCTACAAGCGAGATCACCTACAACTTAGAAATCCTTGCACAAACAGATGGTTAAAACATAGGTGCTGCCGGAAAAGATAATTGGAAAGCATGCAATTAAACTTAAAATACATGCAACTCCAATAGATCTGAAACAAGCAAACAGTAAGAGCATAAATCAAACTAGAATAAACTCTTACCCTAACAGGAGGGAGCTCTCTCCTTCAAGGCCAACAATTAACCATCAAAAGCAAAGATAAATAACACAGATTATACCTCATAAGCATTTGACAATCACCATCCACACATGAAGAACATTACACCATAGATCTTGCCTCCAAAGCTTCTTTATTCCAGAAAAATAAACAATAACAACAATACAATAGCAACAACACCTCAATCCTAGTTCTAACTAGCTTGGAAGAGGTGGTCTGAGCTTTATTTATACAAAAAACAGGAGATCCAGCCCAGGGGGGGGGCGCAAATCCCAAGGAGACAAACCACTGTAGCTGAAGGAGAGTCCATCAATGCCAATCTGAAGCTGAAGTGAGCTTCCACTGAGCCTACTTGTCAATCGGGGGGTTGATTGAGCTGACACATCAACCACAGAGCTTCCAGGAGAGCCCACATGTGTGGAGGAGAGAGAGAGGGCGCAATTCCCCATAAAGGATGCTGAAGTTCAACTCTGGATCTGTCCAGATCACCTCCTTCAGTCAAGGATTTGTCAGATCCAGTCAATCTGGTTCAGATCTGACTGATTTCAATCAAATCGGCTGAGAATCCACTGATCTAGGATTTTGGATTTGCTCCATTATTCATCAATTTATTAATTAAAATAATCAATAATTGATTTTTTGGGGATTTCTGACCTGAGTGATGGAAAATCAGTCCAAACTAGGAAATAGTGGGTCTATAGGCTTACTGGGTGCTCTTAGCTTGAAAATGAGCACCCCCATGACTGAAACTGATTATTGAGCCCACTTTTATTACAAAACCAATTTTTCCAATTAAACTATTAAAAAAATAGCCTAAATTTTGGAAAAATTAAATTTTAATAAAAAACATTGAAAAAATTAAAAATTAAAAAAAATTTAAAAAACCTAGGGGGACTTAGACATGTTCATATGACTCAACCAGAATGCCTAGCATGTTTATACATTGACACATAGACTCTAATAACCTCAATAGGCCTAAATGCCAAGTTGACCACCCCAACTTTGGAGGTATTGAGTGAAAAACTTAGAAATTATCAGTCGTTTATTCAACAACCAACAATAACCAAGGGAAAAAACACCCTGGGCTGATTGGATTGACAAATAAAGTCTAAGGGACCAAGTCTTTTACAGACACTATCATGCTAGAACATTTATTACAACTTCCCCAAGGGGGTATGAACATGTGATATAGTACAACAAAGTTTCCCAGAAGCAAGACTGAAGGTCTTTTGAAGTCCAAACAGGTTATCCTTGTCCGATTCACAAGGCTCACTTGATAAAAAACCACTAGGTACAACTTAGGGGGTATGAACATGTGATATAGTACAACAAAGTTTCCCAGAAGCAAGACTGAAGGTCTTTTGAAGTCCAAACAGGTTATCCTTGTCCGATTCACAAGGCTCACTTGATAAAAAACCACTAGGTACAACTTAGGTGGTAACAGCCGGTTTAGTACAAAATTGGCTGGTTCTGTACAAAAATGCCAAAGACCCCCAAAAACAGCTAATTTCAATTTCTTTAAATAAATTGAAAAATAGGGTGCACGTGTGAGCTTTTTAATTGACCCACAACCCTTCTAATGTTACAAAAGGAGGCTCCCACCCTCCATATCAATCACATTTAACTGTTGATAGTCTTGGGCTCTCTTCCACAACAAGAGGATGTGAACATTGATATTCCAGTTAGACAAGTGCCTTTAGGCCTAGGGGAGTCAAGCCATGCTCATGTTGAGGATGTAGATGATGACTCTGAGCTGAGCATGAGGACTCATATAATTCTGATATATGATTAAAATCATTAGATTCTAGATTCTAGAGTCTAGATTACAGTCATATGCTTATATTTTGACTTTAGAGGCCATTTATAAACTCTTTGTTGATGTGCTTTTCTTTAGATATATATTTGAATTTTGCAGTCGATGCTATTTTGATTTTATACGCTCTTACTTGCTATATACATTTGAAACTTTGGATATTTGTATATAATGGTTTGAATTCACATGGATACACATGGATATATATGTATTTTTTGAAAATATGAATGTTTTATGTATTTTTACTCAACCGTTTTTTTGATCCGGTTTGTTTCTCGATTTTTGGCTGGTTCTGGTTCGTTGGGTCGGCTGGTTCGACCACCGCTTCAGTTCTGATAACATTGGTGATAACTTAAATAAGATGAAAAGAGCACTGCTATTATCGACTACAACATGCTACTTTCCAGTCTTAGCTAATTAAATTCAAGCAAACAACTTGAAAACCTCAAATGCCTCTATGGACTAAATATCAGTGAAGCACCACTCGCCCAAGACTCGCGAGCACTCGTGAGTCAGGGCGAGTCAACCTCTGAGCCGGGTAACCGTGCAAGACTCGTGGATGACTTTGCAAATAAGCAGGTACTCAGGCAACTCGTAAAGACTCGTCAAACGTGCAGCCGCTCGGAAGCTACTCGGCACGGAATCGGCAGCTACTCGACAAGCAAAAAAAATAATTATATGCTTTGATATGTATGGGGTGAACTTTGCCTGCCCGGCAAGGACCCCACTCTCGGATTTTTAATATATCTTATTCAGTTTGTTTTATTTGAGGATCCTCGTGGGAATCAAGAAATATGCTTTAGTCAAAACATGCGGCTCTCCTTTCATTAGAAATTATAATAAGTTATAGGTTAAAAAGGATTAGCTTCTTGTATGAAGAAGATATTAAATTTAGATATGTAAAAGTTAAAACTGTTTTTTAATATTAAATATATTCAGAAGATATTAAATTAAGACATGTAAAAGTTAAAACTGTTTTTTAATATTAAATATATTCACATATGTAAAATTGTTTTTAATTTTAAATATATTCACATATTTTAAGAAGATATTAAATATATTAAGATATCTTAATCATATCTTTTATTTTGAAAAGTTGTTTTTTATTATTTTATATAGATTTTGGAACAAAAATATTTATTTATATTAAGATATCTTAATCATATCTTTTATTTTGAAAAGTTGTTTTTATTATTTTATATAGATTTTGGAACGAAAAAATATTTATTTAATTAAAAGAATAGTCTTTATATTTTTAGATTATTATGATAATTATTAATTATATTACTAAATAAATATGAATATTTTGACATTTATTAAAAATATTATTTTATTAAAGAAAATTTTAACCTATAGGGTTAAGATATAAACAACAAATTTTATAATTATCATTTAAAAGTTAATTTATTAAAAAATTCTATCATGAAAAACAAAAACAAAATCAATTTAATATATATATATATATATATATAATTTTATGATCACTTTAAATTTTTGCATACAAAAATTGATTGTGTTATGAATTATGATGGATTATTATAGTTTATGACATAATGTTATGAATTATTTCATAAATTGTAGTTTTATAACTTATATGGATTGGAAATTGCCATTAACATCTTTTTGTGCGCAAAATTTACTATATTTTAAGTTTTTTTCCTATTTGTCGAGTCTTGTCGAGTTAGTCTCGAGTCTTTCCTAAATGGACGAGTCATATGCCAGCCGAGTCTTTGCTAAGTCCGAGTCATGCAACATTGCTAAATATAGCCTTCTTAATCTAGAAATGATACCAAAATTTGCATATGAAGAAGTAAAACTAAGCTAATATTACCTCATGAAACACAAAAATTCAACATGAAAAGGATCTTGCACACGATGGACCTCCAAAGTCTTCACTTTTATTCATAAGATAAATAATTGCAGAGCATTACAAGAGCAGAGGTTCCTTGCTTACCGTGTGGAATGAGGCAAAAGAACTTGCTTAAATAGATTTAACAAACCCCTAGGGGTGCACCAACAAATTGAAGTGAACGTGAGTTAACCTGAGTTGGTAGAGTGATTAGGGGCATGTGCTTGGTGTTGATTGAAGTAAGGGTGCACCGGCTCTCCAAGGGAGAGATGCTCCCTCACCAGAGTTTTACTAAACCACTCTTCCTACGCCACATCAACCACACATGAATCAAAAGGAAGGTGGCGCACTATCTCCATGAGATATTCGCCATAAAACCAAATCAAAGATCATGCTTTTAATCATGGGAGGAATCGCCTTGATTTAAGGGTGTATCGCCATTTTATTCCATGAATCTAGGTGTTGCCTTGTTGAGGATGGAAGGAAAAGTATGTATTTCCAATACAGAACCTCTAGAGACATATTGGTACATATTACCAATATAGATAGTGAGTTACATCCCGACTCCGTCATGAATGTACAACCCTTGAGTTAGTAATAGCAACTCGTTGGTCAATGAACAAATGGATTTATTTCTCTCTCATATCAGCTCAAACATCCGTAACGTTTAGAATGCGAATAAAAAATCACCACATCAACCACACGTGAATCAAAAGGAAGGTGGCGCACTATCTCCATGAGATATTCGCCATACTCCAAAACCAAATCAAAGACCATGCTTTTAATCATGGGAGGAATCGCCTTGATTTAAGGGTGTATCGCCATTTTATTCCATGCGAATAAAAAATCACCACATCAACCACACGTGAGGGCCCATGAGGGGGCTGTACTCCTCCAAGCTTTCATTCGCTAGCCTCCAAAGATGTTAATATACGACTCTTTATCCGAAGTCTCATTCACCTTTCTCTAGTAAACACAAACGACACCTCCTCCATGTCAAACTAAGAAGATTTGACTTGATTTTTGACTTTTGACTTTATTGTCATAATTGATAATTTTTTGATGTTTTGTAGCATCTTTAGCGAAATAATGCCATACGGGACAATATAGTCACTCAGAGCATAGGAAAAGTGGTTCATGGGGTAAAGGAGGTGCTTTGAGCTTGAGAACGAGACCATCCATGCCAAAAAACGGACTCTAGATCACACTTTTATTACATTTTGAAAATTTCCATTTAAACCATTAGAAATGGCCTAAAATTGCGGAAACATTTATTTTTTTTGGAAATTAAAAAACAACCCAAGGGGGACTTAGTACATGTCCACAATGACTCAAAACCATGTCCAACACGCTTATATACATCGACACATGAACTTTAGTAGCCTCCCCGGGTTTAACCACCAAGACGAAAATTCCAGCTTTGGAGGAGCAGTGAAAACTCAAAAATTATACATCGCTTGTTCAACATTGCATAATTGACAAGGGAAAAAACACCTCAGAATGATCGAATTAATGGTCAAGTCCTTTACAAAAAGTTTGTCGTGTTAGAACATTTATTACAACGTCCCCAAGGGGTATGGACATGTCCTTTATTAAAAAAGGGACCACAGCTGGTCATAATGTATCCACAGAACTTCTGAGCATTGACTATGGACAATTTGGCTTGTTCAATACTCTGGCGGCTCACTAGAAATCCCCTAAGTGCGACTTAGTGGATAACATCTGGCTCCAACTGCAGGACTTACACTCGTTTGATCTTCATTCAAAAAGAGTGTGCGAGAGGCCTAGAACCTTTGGTCCTTGCACGAAATTAAAGTGCATCAGTACCATAGACATATATATATATATAATTCATTGCCAAAATGAAATACATAAGTTGCAATAATGTTAGTATTTAGAAAATAATGTAAAAACTATGGTACATACATAATATACAACAATTTAACTATGATATAAAAGATAAAGTACAAAATTATGGTACATAAGGAAAAACTGGAAGGAAAGAGATAAGGGTTTAGGAAATCCCTTAGAATGTCCCATTGGGCATTAAATGTCATTGTTGAAGAACAATTTCAATTGTTGCCCATTCACTGGTAAGAGCAACTTTTTCCCTTTCATAGCAACTTTTCCCCTTCCATAGTATTAAGGAGAAATGAATTCGTGTCGGCCACGTCATATATGATGTATGGACCCATCCATAGGTTGTCAAACTTTTCATGCTTGCCCGACTTCTTGTTTCTTTTATCCCAAGGAAGAACCGTATCCCCAATCTGAAACAGTCTTGGCCTAGCTGACTTGTCAAAGGTTCCTTTGATCTTATCTTGATTTCTGATACTATGGTCAAGGGCCTTTCTTCGGTTCTCATCTAGCTCAATGATTTGATGGATCCTATTGGGCATGGAATCTTCTCCATTTCATACTCCTAGAGCATCTTCATGGCAGGTAACTGAAGGTGAATGAGCAATGAAACAGTCAAACCATACACTAGTTCGAAAGGTGTCTTCCCGGTTGCACTTATCTTAGTTATCCGATCAACCCAAAATGCATACTTAATCTTACTATCCCATGTCTTCTTATTATTTCCAACTGTTTTCTTAAGGATATTCATTAAGTTCTTATTGCTGGACTCAGCAAGACCATTACCCTGCAGGTATTAATTGGTAGAATGGGATAGGATAATGCCATATTTGAAACAAAAGTTGGTGAACTCTACCGAACTAAAAGCTTTGGCATTATCAGTTGTTATTTTGGTCGGAGCACCAAATCTAGTGATGATGTTATTCTCTAGAAAATCCATAACAACTTTATCAGTAGCCTTTTTAGTGGGGATAGCCTCCACCCGCTTAGTGAAATAATCCGTAGCTGTTAAGATCCAACAATAACCATTGCTAGAGCTATCTTTGAATTTACCGATGAAGTCAAGCCCCCACTGTTGGAAAGGGGTTAGAACCACAACTAGTTGCAAAGGTAAGGCTTTCAACGTAGGCTTCCCAGTGTATAACTTGCACTGTTGACAACTCCTGACAAATTTGTGAACATCTACAAATAGGGAGGGCCAATAGTAACCTGCTCTAAAGATTTTGTGGGCTGTTGTATCTGCTGCATAATGCCCTCCATAAAATCCTGAATGGAACTCAGTCAAGAGTTGCTTAGACTCTTGCTCATTGACACATCTAAGGATCACTCTATCTAGATTTCTCCAACCCAGTCCCTCTTGAGTGATGCAATATCTGATGGATTTTAACCTTAAAACCCTTCTTTTATGACCCTTTAGATGTTTAGGGCATGTAAGGTTTTGAAGAAAAAATATAATGTTAGAATACCAATGCTGATCTAAACGCTGCAATCCTGGAGGCATGTTCGGTGTAGGTTTTTTATTCTGACAAATTATTCCTAAGGCTTTTTCATTACCTTGAGTTAACATCTTTGCTAGGCCCTGTCCTTTGATTAATTTTGTGGGTTTATTCTCTAGATCATACTCTTGTATTTTACACACCCACTTGCCTCTTTTGCCTAAGCAATCATGTTGAATAAGATATCCTTAACTGCCGTGTGAGGTACATAACAGACTATCTTTGAGTAACCAACATATGTTCTGAAATGCTTCAAAGATCTTACTAAGGCAAAAGCTTGTTTTCCCATGGTTGTATATTTAAGCTTAGAGTGTTACAAGGCCTGGCTCATGAAAGCGATGGGTTGCTCAAATCCCTCATTGTTTTTCTGGAGCAAAACCCCCGCAATAGTATCCTCGGACGCAAGGGAGAAAATCATGAAATCTTTGGAACAATATAGGCTGACTAAGACAAGAGATCTTGTGATGGCTTCTTTAATGCATCTGAAAGCTTCTCTACCTTCATTAGTGCACTCAAACTTAGCATCCTTTTTCAATAACCTTTGTGAAGGTTTCATGTACTACACTAAGTTTGGGATAAATCTTCTAATGAAATTGATGTTCCCGTTAAAATATTGGAGAGCTTTGACATTTTTAGGCAAGGGAATCTTTTTAATGGCACCAATTTTTACACCATCTTTGGAAATTATATCTCCTAAGAGTTTTCCTTCATCAATTCCAAAAACAGACTTTGTTAGATTAAGAGAAATACCACATTTCCTACATCTTTCAAAGACTTGCTTAAGATGACTTATGTGACTTGGCCTTTCCTTTGAGAAAATAATTAAGTCATCTTGGTAAATCTCTATGATCTTTTCGAGCAAATCCTTGAATGCATAGTCCATGGCCCTTTGAAAAGTGGCCCCAACATTCAACAAACCGAAAGACATCCTCAAATATTTAAAAGCATTCCAAGGGGAGGTAAAGATTGTTTAATTTCTATATTCCTTCTGAATCACTACTTGGTTGTACCCTGAAAATCCATCCAACAAGGACATCATGCCCGCCCCTGTTACTCTCTGGAGGAGGGTCTCCATATTGGGTAATGGATAATTGTCCTTTTGACAAGCTATGATTAGATTCCTGAAATCGATACATATCCTTAGACTACCATTCTTCTTCCTTGCCACCACCAAGTTAGAGCACCAAGATGAATGTCTTGTTGGTGCAATAATCTCTGCAGCTAACATCTTTTCAAGTTCTTTTTTAACTATAGGGGCTAACTTTGGGATTTATTTGTTTGAGTTTTTGTCGAAAGGGTTCGACTTCTTTAAGATCTTGTTTTAGGGGAATGGTATGTTGGAATACATCTTCTCGATATGCCTTAAGCTCATCACACGTGAAGGAAAATACATCCCTATATTCTTTAACCAAGTTTATTAAGTCATTCCTTTCCTTTTCGGAAGTCCGTTTTCCAATTTTTATCAATTTTTGGTTTTTATTTGATCCAATATCGATTTCTATGTAATCTCTAGGTTTCATTGAACCAATATTATTCTTTCTACCATCATGTCTGTCAAAAATGTGTTCAAGTGTTACAAGCCCACATGAAGCCGGATTCCTAAGCTAATCACCTTCGTCCCGATACTCTTTATCTCGTTCCTGATGATTGACATTGAAATTGGAGAACTCTTCAACATTGTGGATGATTCTAAGAATTTGTTCATCATCTCAAAAAACCTACCAATGCTCCATATTGTCTGGGGCTGATTGTCTAAAGTTTATCTCAAGTTTACCATCACCATCTAACAGTTCCTGTGAGGGTTGGAGGGTTGAAGCTGCTACTGTAATGATCTGCCATGCTATTTTGCTCTCTAGGAATTGCAACCATGTTCAAAGCATTAAAAAATTCCATACTATCACATACTGCATTCCTATACCTCTTTAGTCTTTGACACTTGCATGCAAATTGTCCTTTGACCTAGAGGATAATTAGATCAGAGTCACCTTTAATGTTTAATATTTTAATCCCCATGTCTCTAGCCTCTTCTAATCCAAGTAAAAGAGCTTCATACTTAGCTACATTATTAGTTGCCTCAAACTCCAATCTATAGGTAAAGTTTGTTAGGATTATAATCCTCCCTTGTCCAATTTGGTCAATCATGTCTAAATTAGGGGTCTTTCAGTCTATATTTAGTCACTAGCATCATTGGGTCCACATGGCCTAATTGGGCCACATGTACCAGTTACTAGAGTGTGGGGAACACTAGTTGAGGCTAACTGCCACTGACTGCACTTGCATGCATCAGTTTAGGAGCCTCCTAGACCAATCCCTACAATTTAGGAGCCACTGGGAGTGCCGGAGCCAACCTCCTTCAGTTGAGTTCAGTTAGTGACTAGTTAAGCCTAGTTAAGAGTTAGTTACATTCAATTAGCGACAATCATTGATTGATTGCATGTGGGAAGGCGCAATTCCTCACCTACCACATTCAGTTAGGCTAGTTAACTGATTCTAACTGACTGGTACACTGTGTTATCCAACTTTTTGTACCATATGTTGGGTTACCTGAGGAGCCGCCGGTTGACAGACTTGTGCAAAGTCTGATTCCAGTGTATCGGTCGATCCGTCTGCTTGTCTAGCCAATATTGGCTAGTCACCTTTTTATTTGAATAATTTTGACCATGGCCCCGCGGGGTTTGTAATAAACTGTGCTAGTAGGATATTTTTGAGTGGTTCGGTCTCTTGAGACATAGAATCTCAAATAGGGTATTCCAGGCAGTTTTTTGCCCCTGACAATTATGCTCTGCCTTCACCCGAGTATAATTGATGAGATTTTCTCTCGCTTCCTCCAAAGCTGGAATGCCCGATGTTGAATTCTGGGCCTTGGGGGGTTATTAGAGCCCAACTGAATGTTAGCCTACTAGACATTATTTAGATAGATCATGGTCATGTCCTAAGTCATCTGGACACATAAAAAATTTTCAAAAAAATATTTTTCGAACAGTGAAAATAATTTTTTTTAATTTTTAATTACTTTTCCTAAGCTTTTTGGGTTAATTTTTCCATAAATTAAATGGAAAAACCCGTTTGTGATTCGGACTCAGAATTCAGTGATCGAAGGCTCTAACCTTAATCCAAAAATCATTCTTGCTCAGCCAGCCAGTCAGAGCTAACTTTCAGATCAGCAATCGGACACATAATGTTTTTTTACTCAAAAAAGTCAGTTTTGAGTAAAAAATGATTTTTAGTAAAAAAAAATGATTTTTATTAAAAAATGATTTTTATTAAAAAAAATGATTATTTTGGAGAAAACTAAAACTCTCCAAATTAATCCAAATTCAGTAAAATAAAAGGTTAAATGACATGTCATGGAGCACTTATGATGATTGGAGTTATCATAACTCAACTTCAGTCATCATTAAGAGAGCAATTAATTTATTATTAGTTAGCAGAAATGTCATCTCCAGCTAAAGATGAGATGGAGAGCACTCATTGGTTCGGCGATTTGATCGAGGTGAAGACTAAAGCTTGCACCATCAGTGGGCTTCTCAAACCTAACGGAGGCTCTAGCCAGACCTAAGGATGAGCTTACCTACATCACACGTGTGGCCTCATCCTTGGCTTATTTTCAATGCACAGGTTTGGAGTGGGGGCGCCTTGCCTGGGTGGAGGCCTCCCCTCACTCTTGGTTCTCCGGTTTAGGTCTGAGCTCTTTGTTAGGTGGCTAAGCTGGTTAGGGTTGGTTTTCTGGTTTTAGGGTTTTAACACTCTCTCATTTGTTAAATAGAGGCTCTTTCAGCTCTATTGGAGAAGGAGAGTTTGGCATAGAAACTCTGTTGGATTTTGTAAGCTTCTTTTGTTAATAAAATATTGAGACTTTGGAGGTCACTTGATGGGCTTTTGGCATTGTGTCTTCATCCTATGTGAAGTAATATTTCTTTCACCTTACCCTTGTATTGCAATTTGATTATCATGTTTATTGAAGACTAACAATCTAGTACTTAGGCTTCTAATCAAATCTGCATTGAGTGTTTGTGTCTTCAGGGATTGCATCTAGCAGGAACTTTCGGCATCTAATATCTTCACCATACAAGTGTTCCATTATTAATATTTTTGTTTGCAAGGTTGCAAGCGGTTCCGGATCTTTCTTGCCTTCTACAAACAAACTTCAAAAAATCCTACTGGTTACTTTGATTGCTACAAGTGGATCTCTATTTTCAAGGTTCTATCTTACCTCTTTTCCACTTTTGTAGAAGTTATCAAGTCATTTAAATCTTTATTTTAAGCTTGCTTGGCTTCTACTAAGTTAGATCTAGGCTTTCTAGCCTTAGATCTACTTTTTCAAAGCTAGATCCATCTTTCTAAAGGTCCATTTTTAAAGATCTAGTTTCATTTCCTTTTTAAATCCATCTTTTTTTTGTCTTGGAAAATGTGCACGAGTTTTCTCGAAAAACGTGCAAATTTTCCATTTTTTGGCTTTGCTGCTTTTCTGTATTTTTCATTAATTCTAAATTCTAGAAATTCATTAAAAAATCAGAAAATTTTCAAACTTTTTCAAATTTTTTTATAAAAATTTCGACTTTTTCTTGAAAAGCGTGCCATTTCAAGCTCGTTGTTTTTTGGGCTGATTTTTGACTTTTTTCTGTTAATTCTAAATTCTGGAAATTCATTAAAAAATCAGAAAATTTTCAAAATTTTTAATTTTTTTAATTTTGACTTTTTTTCGAAAAGCGTGCCATTTCAAGCTCGCCGTTTTTTGGGCTGAT
Organism: Pseudotsuga menziesii; assembly: GCA_001517045.1. Taxonomy (NCBI): domain Eukaryota; kingdom Viridiplantae; phylum Streptophyta; class Pinopsida; order Pinales; family Pinaceae; genus Pseudotsuga; species Pseudotsuga menziesii. The sequence continues at coordinate 570,540 of LPNX010750923.1, forward strand.
TTTTGACTTTTTTCCGTTAATTCTAAATTCTGGAAATTCATGAAAAATCAGAAAATTTTCAAAATTTTTCAAATTTTTTTTAATTTGACTTTTTCTAAAAAAACGTGCATTTTTGTACTCGCTGTTTTTTTACTGATTATCTGTAATTTTCTGCTATTTTCTAGATTTTGGAAATTAGCCTAAAATGTTAAAAAATCTTTAATTTTAAATTCGCAAAAAATCCCAAGTCGTTTCGCCAAAAATCGTGCATTTTACATAAAAAACGGTGAGCTTGCCTGATCTTTTCCAAGTTTTGATTTTGGGTCTCATTCCTTTGTTTTGATTTCTTGTTTCATCTCATAAGGCACTTGTCTTCTCATCCACTTAATCTTTTCGAATCACAGGTTGAATTTGGTTTCCTAACACTCTCACTAGTCCTTGTTTAGAGCTTTTATCCACAGGTGAACCAAAAGCAAAACCAAACAAGAAAGAGCAAGCAGAACTAGATCCAAAGACAAGGATCCTAAGCCAAAAAAGAAGTAATTCTCCTTTGTACAAACTCATAAGAGTTTTTCATTTTTACTTAAGTTATTTCTCAAAGTCCTGACAAGGATTAAGTTCCAAAGGCATTTGTACTTTATTAATAAAACAAGGCTAAGTGGGATAGGGCCTCCCATACTTGGTTTTTCTTCCCCCTTTGGGGAAGAGTGTTTTTTGTTCTTAGCTTAGATTTATTTCGAGTACTTAGAGTGGTTTCATTTTTTTTGCAAGTAGATACTAATTGTTGGATTAGTCCATTTTGTTTCATTAACTAGGTTGATTACTTCATCTTTTAATTTTTTATATCTTTCATAAGTAATTCAACTGTTTAAAGTAGAAATCTCTTGAATCTCACTTTGTAGATCAAGAGTGCTCTCTATCGGAGAGTTGTCTTTTCATTGTTTAATAAGTTAGTCAATTAATCTTGAAAGTCTCTTGAACTTGTCGTAATCCAATTCAAGAGCACTCTCTATCGAAGAGCATTCCCACTGCATATCCTTGCATCAAGCATATAGATTAGGTAAGTCTCTTAAACCATTGTCATAAGACGAGGTCAAGAGCGCTCTCTGTCGGAGAGTTTTAATTAATTAACTTAATAAAATTCGCAACTCACATCCCTTTAATTAATTAACCCCCTTCCCTCCTTGCCAAAGTATGCTCTGACCGATCTTTGATTGGAATACCCAGAAATGGCATTGGATCTTTAAACCCCACAAGAGGAACTTAACTAAAACTTTTCCTCATAACCAGCGCATCGGCGTTGTTCAATAAATACCGAGGCATGTGGGCAAATTCCAAGTGTGGGCGCCGGGCTAGCTAATCTTCGAACGGAGCCACTGAAGGTATTACCGGTTAGGACATCCGGCCACCATAAGTGAAGATCACAAACAAAAAACTCTTAAAACTTACCAAGAGCACTTGCAAAACCTAACATTCACTGGCATCTTTTGGGATTCACATATTTACACTCAAAGCATCTCTGATAATTTGACTCCATAGGCACTGGTCCCATCTTTTAGCATTGTTCATAATCTTGGCCATTTGTCCATCGAATGTTTGATTATAAATCATATCTGTGAATGCTTTATCTATTTCGTGAAGCTCTCAAATATTTGTCTATCTTTCAATTCCGGTGATAGCAACGTGGATTGCTTTGTCATGTGTTAAATTCATCACATTAATCATCTTAAATCATAATAACTCCTAAACAACACCCATCCGCATCCGAAACATTTAAAAATTGATTTAAACATTGAGCCATAGAAAACTCTTTGTTAGGGACTACCCTCCTTGGCTTCGTTAGGAGTTAGCCTAAACGGAGGAGCTATGAGTAGGTGACAGTACCTAGCTCTGTGCTTGCCCCCAAGGTCACACCTCTCCCACTTTCTCAAGTGAGGAGACAGCTTTCAGAAGATTTCTGCTGCTGGTGTGCAATCGGCGGATAACATCTTTTGGCGTCGTTGCCGGGGACAAATCTTTTTGTTCCTGGACGACCTTTGTTTCTTTTAGTTTTTTACCTTTTTATCTTTTTTGGTAGATTTTTAGTCCAATCACTCTCTAAAATTAGACTTAAGTCCACCTGGCGACTCCACTGTCAGTTAACACCTCAAGGTATTCTACTAGAAGAAACTTTGTAGGTTTGGTCGATTTCATCCCCGACCCCGAAAAGGTCTTAAGGAGGAGATTAAACAAACTATCTTCTCACAAGCTCCTTGCAGAACTTGGATCTGAGTCTGTTTCAGACATCCATCTTTTAATTCCAGAGAAATTAGAAAATTTGCAAAATAATAACTGTTTTCTTAATCCAATGGGTGAGTTTTTTACTCAACTTAACTTTGCTCAGATAGCAGGTCATCCTCATGATATCCCTGACAAGGCTATCGACAAGCTTGCGACATATAATGGCACTGATGCCTCCCTCTCTGCTGAGCAGCATATCAGGAATTTCACCAGACACTGTGGTGCCCATGTCAGGGGTACTGATAGGCATGAATATGTTTACATGATCTTGTTTGCCTTGTCTTTGGATGGAAAGGCTGGCAACTAGTACGATAATTTGTCGGACAATTCTTTCGCCACCTTAGCAGACTTCAAGGCTGCTTTCCTTGGAAATTTTGGCAGCAGAAAGGAGCCTAGACATCTAGTAGCAGCTTTGACCAGCATAAAGAAGTCTGATACGGAAACCATGGATGAATTCAACGATAGGTTCATATAGTTATCAAATTCCATCCCTGCTACTTATGCTCCTCCTATAGCTTCCACTTTGGATTATTACATTGAAGCATTAAGTGGCAAGATCTAGTACCAGATTAGAGACAAGGAGCCGACCACATTACTTCAGGCTCGGAATTTGGCCATTAAAATTGATAAGAATATGTAGTCATCTGGTGAATCTAACCTCCAGGGTTATTGAAGGTCTTCAACTCCTTTGAAAATTAGTGAACCTAAAGACAAGGATCCTTTAGCAGCTATGAAGGATGCCTACGAAAAACAAATGATTGAAATGAAAAGGGAGATGAAGAAAAATATGGAGGAAGCAGAACAGAAACACTTAGTACAATTGAAGGAGATTCAAAATAGGGTGATTACAATGGAAAGAACTCAACCTCCGCCACCTCCTAGAGCTTTTCTTGCAAAACCAACATGGCAGAGAAAGAACCCCAACCATGAGCAGAGGCCTCCTCATCTGCTAGAGGCCACTAATGTGGTTGAAACTTACACGCCATTTTGTAGGGCATGTGAAGACCTTCATGAAGAATCTTCCTGCTATTATGCATGCTATATTTAGGAGCATGGTTTTCCAGAGGGTTGTGGTCCTAAAGCATCATCAAGCGAGTCTGAGTACATAAACTATGTAGATGACATGCATGATATTTCTGGAGAAAGATGGAGAGAGGCAAAACAGTATTCAAGAGAGCCTGAGTACATTAACGCAGTTGGACAGCTCCATCCTGTCACCACAGAAACCCGGTGTCAAGTCAAAGATTTTAGTCAACAATTGGATAATGTAATATCCCAAATCCCGATGTTTTCTATTTCTAAGCAAATATGCTGATACAACTGGGCATGCAAACTGCCATGCAAAAATCCCTATTTTATAACAAAAATTAGGGTTAGGGTTTGTGGGATAGAATGAACACTTACCATTGATAAGCCGTCTAGATTGCTCCTGAGAGAGTATGCAAGCACCGAGAACTGAATCGGAGATGGATAGATATCTTCTGCTTCCGGTGAAACCCCAGCAGCAAGAACCCAAGTCAGAAAAATGTGACGCTTTCAGTGAAGGAGGTGTCCGATGATGCTGCTGATTTGCAGGACTGCTAGTCTTCCCGTGCTGGAGAGAATGCCTGGTACATGCGGAGTTTCTGAGGTCTCTAGGCAGGATAGCGACTTGCTCCAGAGAGGCAACTGCTCACGCCCCCTTGATCCCGAAATAGTTGGTAACTGCTCCGGATGAGCACAGACAGATCTGATAATCACAGGGTACCGGAGTATGATGCTGATGGTGAGAATGGTGCCTGAGTTTCGGAGTAAAGCTGAGATCTGAAGGCCCAGCAATTGATTAGGGCTTTCTGGCTGAAAACCCTTGCTTACGGCTGCACACGTGTCCCTGCAACGATCTATACCATATACTGGATAACTTATGAATGAATGTAAGAGCAAATTGTGAACCTGTATGGCTTACCTTGAATGAGACTAGGACAGATGTTTCACTGTCGAAATCCCGTTAACTGAAGACTCCGTCTCCAATCCCAACTGCTGTGCTGCTATCCAAGAGCTCCCAAAATAATCATCATCAAAAGTGAAGTCTCCTTTCGCTTTATCCTCCTTTTATAACTTTCAACTGCGAAAACTCTAATCTTTGACCTAATTAGGTCACTTTATCTTCTAATTTGCAGTTGACTTGCATGCATGCGGATGGAGACTTAAAGAGTGCATGCATCATTAAATAATGCTTGGATGGCATGCACAAAGGTGGCCCGTGGCCCCGGTGGCCCTTCTTGACCTAATGATGATGCCCTAGATCTTCTATGGATGGCATCAGTCCTTAGTTGATTCCCTAGCCGTCAGTAACCGCTCAAACCCACAGGAATCACATAGGTTAGCGGTTTTGGGCCTCAAGGCCTAATCGGAAGAGGACATTACAGTCCTCCCCGCTTGAGATTGCTTGTCCTCAAGCAACTTCAAACTGGGATGCTGCAATACCTGTTCACCTTCCCAGGTGGCATCCTCTGGCGGTAGTTCTTTCCATTGAACCAAGTATTCTTTGATTACCCTGTTCCTGAGCTTTCTTTCTCTAGTCTGTATGATCCGTTTTGGGAATCAGTATCAGTAGTCCTTCATCATCTAAAGGAGGCAATTCGGTAGATGGAGCAATGTGTTTCCCAAGGGTCTTCTTCATAGTAGATACATGAAACACATTGTGAATTTTGCTTTCCTGTGGAAGTTCTAGTTCATATGCCACCTCTCCCACCTTCTTGATTATTTTGTATGGTCCATAGAAGCGGGGTTTTAACTTCTTTGCTCCTTTCTTCTTAAGTGAGGACTGTCTGTAAGGCTGGAGCCTTAAGTATACTAAATCCCCTACCTCAAAGCTCCGCTCAATCCTGTGTTTGTCGGCATACAATTTCTATTGATTCTGGGCTGTTTGTAAATTCTCCTTCAATATTTTCAGAATGTCCTGACTGTCCTGTATCCAATCCTTAGCCTTAGGAGCCCTACTATCTCCAAATGCCAAATCTACATAGTCCAAGGCCTCGTAACCATATAATGTCTTAAAAGGAGGCATCTTAATAGACATGTGATAGGTAGTATTGTAGCAATACTCCCCTAGGTGTAGCCATTTGATCCAGGTTCGCTGCTGCTCTGTTACATAGTTCCTTAAATACCCTTCGATCCACTTGTTGACTATTTCCGTTTGCCCGTCACTCCGGGGATGATAACTCGTACTAGTAGCCAGTTCAGTCCCCACCAGTCTGAACAGTTCCTGCCAGAAGGCACCCGTGAATCTGCTATCTCGATCACTGACAATAGTCTTAGGTAACCCGTGTAACCTGAAGACCTCCCTAAAGACCTCACTGTAGGAGCACTTATGATGATTGGAGTTATCATAACTCAACTTCAGTCATCATTAAGAGAGCAATCAATTTATTATTAGTTAGCAGACATGTCATCTCCAGCTAAAGGTGAGATGGAGAGCACTCATTGGTCCGGTGATTTGATCGAGGTGAAGACTAAAGCTTCCACCATCAGTGGGCTTCCCAAACCTAATGAAGGCTCTAGCCAGACCTAAGGATGAGCTTACCTACATCACACGTGTGGCCTCATCCTTGGTTTGTTTTCAGTGCACAGGTTTGGAGTGGGGGCGCCTTGCCTGGGTGGAGGCCTCCCCTCACTCCTGGTTTTCTGGTTTAGGTCTGAGCTCTTTGTTAGGTGGCTAAGTTGGTTAGGGTTGGTTTTTTGGTTTTAGGGTTTTAGCACTCTCTCATTTGTTAAATAGAGGCTCTTTCAGCTCTATTGGAGAAAGAGAGTTTGGCATAGAAACTCTGTTGGATTTTGTAAGCTTCTTTTGTTAATAAAATATTGAGACTTTGGAGGTCACTTGATGGGTTTTTGGCATTGTGTCTTCATCCTATGTGAAGTAATATCTCTTTTACCCTACCCTTGTATTGCAATTTGATTATCATGTTTATTGAAGACTAACAATCTAGCACTTAGGCTTCTAATCAAATCTGCATTGAGTGTTTGTGTCTTCAGGGATTGCATCTAGCAGGAACTTTCGGCATCTAATACCTTCACCATACAAGTGTTCCATTATTAATATTTTTGTTTGCAGGGTTGCAAGCGGTTCCGGATCTTTATTGCCTTCTCCAAATAAACTTCAAAAAATTCTACTGGTTACTTTGATTGCTACAAGTGGATCTCTATTTTCAAGGTTCTATCTTACCTCTTTTCCACTTTTGTAGAAGTTATCAAGTCATTTAAATCTTTATTTTAAGCTTGCTTGGTTTCTACTAAGTTAGATCTAGGCTTTCTAGCCTTAGATCTACTTTTTCAAAGCTAGATCCATCTTTCTAAAGGTCCATTTTTAAAGATCTAGTTTCATTTCCTTTTTAAATCCATCTTTCTTTTTGCCTTGGAAAATGTGCACGAGTTTTCTCGAAAAACGTGCAAATTTTCCATTTTTTGGGCTTGCTGGTTTTCTGTATTTTTCATTAATTCTAAATTCTGGAAATTCATTAAAAAATAAAAAATTTTTCAAAATTTTTATTTTTTTTTAAATTGACTTTTCCTCGAAAAGTGTGCCATTTCAAGCTCGCTGTTTTTTGGGCTGATTTTTGACTTTTTTCTGTTAATTCTAAATTCTGGAAATTGATTAAAAAATCAGAAAATTTTCAAAATTTTTATTTTTTTTAAATATTGTGACTTTTTCTCGCAAAGCATGCCATTTCAAGCTCGCTGTTTTTTGACTTTTTTTTGTTAATTCTAAATTTTGGAAATTCATTAAAAATCAGAAAATTTTCAAAATTTTTCAATTTTTTTTAATTTGACTTTTTCTAGAAAAACGTGCAATTTTGTACTTGCTGTTTTTTTACTGATTTTCTGCAATTTTCTGCTATTTTCCAGATTTTGGAAATTAGCCTAAAATGTTAAAAATTCTTTAATTTTAAATTCGTAAAAAATCCCAAGTCGTTTCGCAAAAAATCGTGCATTTTACATAAAAAACGGTGAGCTTGCCTGATCCTTTCCAAGTTTTGATTTTGGGTCTCATTCCATTGTTTTGATCTCCTGTTTCATCTCATAAGGCACTTGTCTTCTCATCCACATAATCTTTTGGAATCACAGGTTAAATTTGGTTTCCTAACACTCTCACTAGTCCTTGTTTAGAGCTTTTATCCATAGGTGAACCAAAAGCAAAACCAAACAAGAAAGAGCAAGCAGAACTAGATCCAAAGACAAGGATCCAAAGCCAAAAAAGAAGTCATTCTCCTTTGTACAAACTCATAAGAGTTTTTCATTTTTACTTAAGTTATTTCTTAAAGTCTTGACAAGGACTAAGTTCCAAAGGCATTCGTACTTCATTAATAAAACAAGGCTAAGTGGGATAGGGCCTCCCATACTTGGTTTTTCTTCCTCGTTTGGGGAAGAGTGTTTTTTGTTCTTAGCTTAGATTTATTTCGAGTACTTAGAGTAGTTTCATTTTTTTCGCAAGTAGATACTAATTGTTAGATTAGCCCATTTTGTTTCATTAACTAGGTTGATTACTTCATCTTTTAATTTTTTGTATCTTTCATAAGTAATTCAACTGTTTAAAGTAGAAATCTCTTGAATCTCACTTTGTAGATCAAGAGTGCTCTTTATCGAAGAGTTGTCTTTTCATTGTTTAATAAGTTAGTCAATTAATCTTGAAAGTCTTTTGAACTTGCCGTAATCCAATTCAAGAGCACTCTCTATCGGAGAGCATTGCCACTGCATATCCTTGCATCAAGCATATATATTAGCTAAGTCTCTTGAACCACTATCATAAGACGAGGTCAAGAGCGCTCTGTCGGAGAGTTTTAATTAATTAACTTAATAAAATTCGCAACTCACACCCCTTTAATTAATTAACCCCCTTCCTTCCTTGCCGGAGAATGCTCTGACCGATCTTCGATTGGAATGCCCAGAAACGGCATTGGATTTTTAAACCCCACAAGAGGAACTTAACTAAAACTTTTCCCCATAACAAACGCACCGACGTTGTTCAATAAATACCGAGGCATGTGGTCAAATTCCAAATGTGGGCGTCGGGCTACCTAATCTGGGCACTGGTAGTTAAGTTATTGAACACTTACCTTTGACCCTAGACAGGTCCGTCATGTCCTCGAACGGAGCCACTGAAGGTATTACCGGTTAGTTCATCCAACCACCATAAGTGAAGATCACAAACAAAAAACTCTTAAAACTTACCAAGAGCACTTGCAAAACCTAACATTCACTGGCATCTTTTGGGATTCACATATTTACACTCAAAGCATCTCTGATAAGTTGACTCCATAGTCACTGGTCCCATCTTTTAGCATTGTTGATAATCTGGGCCATTTGTCCATCGAATGTTTGATTATAAATCATATGTGTGAATGCTTTATCTATTTCGTGAAGCTCTCAAATATTTGTCTATCTTTCAATTCCGGTGATAGCATCGTGGATTGCTTTGTCTTGTGTTAAATTCATCACATTAATCATCTTAAATCACAATAACTCCTAAACAACACCCATCCGCATCCGAAACATCTAAAAATTGATTTAAACATTGAGCCATAGAAAACTCTTTGTTAGGGACTACCCCCCTTGGCTTCGTTAGGAGTTAGCCTAAACGGAGGAGCTAGGAGTAGGTGACAGTACCTAGCTCTGTGCTTGCCCCCAAGGTCACACCTCTGCCACTTTCTCAAGTGAGGAGACAGCTTTCAGAAGATTTCTGCTGCTGGTGTGCAATCGGCGGACAACACACTGATTGAGGCAATTGGGGCTAACTAGTTGAGCTCCGGTAATGATTTAGACATGTCCAGTTATCCATTGAGTTAGGTAGAGTCAATCAATTCGAATTCCTCTCTCATGCATTCGAATTGACTGGTTATTAATACCAGTGTATTACATTGTAATTAATTATCCAATTACTTTTTGATTAATGAAAGCACTCACAGCTGCAAGCCATTTTTTGCACTGTTTCATTCTTCAATTACTAAGTAAAATTGTCTGATCTATTCTGTGAGTTGTGTGTTGATCCATAGTTATATGTGATCAATTTAATATGGTATCAGAGCCTCGACAAGACAAGGCACTTCTCCTTTCTACAGATCTCATGCTGGATAAAATTTTTTTTTGAGCAAAATTGCTCCTTCCAGCTTTGCACTCGAAGCGACAAGTTTACCACAATAATCCTAAGCAAAGGAATTGTTGATCAAGCTTGCTTGATTAACTAAGCTGGGTGTGATGAAAACTTGAAAAGTGCAGGTTGTCCGACCTTACGGTGCCCCTTTTGTGTTTTTGCAGGTACAACTTCGAATGGATTCATCAGTTCCACTTCTCACCCCATTCACAAGCTATTCAGAATGGAAGTTGAAGATGATGGCATCTCTCAAGAGACAAGATCTCTATGAGGTGTCTGTTGGACTTGGTAAAGAGTCTTATGATAATGAGAATGACTGGCTAAATGATGGTGATGCATCCTTTGGAGCAATAGGCCTGTCCCTTTCTCCTAGCGTGCGCTACCTCACTAAATCTATTGAATACCCAAAGGATCTCTAGACAAAATTGGACAGAACCTTTGGTAAGCATAGTGAGGATCATAATAGCACTTTGGAGAGGACACCCAACACCACAAGAGTCTTGATCCAAAAGTCTCGGCCTCTACTCTCTCTGTTGAAGTTGTTTAAGATGAAGAAGTAGCAGAATCTTCTACACAGTCAATTCGAATTGAAGAAAGTCTCCTTGCAGTGACTCCTTCTCCAGATGCTACAGAAGTTTGTGAGATCTCTGATATCTCATCTTCTCATATGGCTGATATAGAAGAAGACATTCGAATCTCTAATATTGAAGAAAAACACTGCTGCACTTCTATGCAAAAATTTTCCTGTGATTCTCCATTAAATTTTGTGCAAAATTTGACAGTGATTGCTTCCGAAAGTGAAGAGGAATTTGATTTCTCTCCCTCTAATGTTGTTGCTGGTGTGTAGATAAGTAATACCTTAGATATTTTGGAAAAAATATTAGATTGTAGGAGTGATCCATTTGCTCTCCTTGATCTAGATCTTCAAGTAAATTCCTATAGGATTGCATGCACCAATATTCAGAATTTTGGAAAAGGAGAAAACTGTGCATCTACCGTTTCGGTGGACCATACTTTTGGATTTGATATGAACTTTATTGGATCCGATATGATCTTATTTGGATCTGATCTGATATTTCTTAGTTCAATATTTTAGGTTCATGAGCTTTCAGTACTGCTTGTAGCTGTTTTCATCAATTTTGGTGTGAAGAAACAAATACCGCAAGTCTCCTTCAAAATTGTTGCTGGGGATTTGATTTCATTCCACACTTTTGGATTTGATATGAACTTATTTGGATCTGATATGATTTAATTTGGATATGATATGATATTATTTGGTTCAAATTTTAGATTCCAAGAGCTTTCAGTCATGGTTGTAGTTGTTCTTACCAATCTCGGTGTGAAAAGTCAAGTACCGCAAGTCTTCTTCAAATTTGTTACTGGGGATTTGGTGTTAGTTTTCTCTTATGAGGTTGCTGATATTTTATTTTGTGAATCATTGGTTATTTCGGATGCTATATCAGATTATGGAGCTCAAGCATTCGCTCTCCACAGTCCTAGGGCTTCTCTACCTTTGGTCACATGCTCATCTCCTCACAGAATTAGTAAAGAGGAAGACATTCTGCATTTCCCTAGACACTTGCCCCTAACACTTGGGGCAGATTTTACCACTCATGGTTTGTTGTTCAAGGCTGCAACATATCAGTTGCTTGAGTGTTCTTCACATGGTTTGAATCCTCAAGCACCTTTTCTCTCTTATCAGTTGATTTCAGTTGCTCTACATGGGTTCAGTTTTCATCCAACAACTGTCTATATTTCTGATTTAGTTGAACATATTATTCTTGTTCCTAAGAGGAAGATTCTTGCAAACATAATGATGGAGAAGTTCACATGCCAGGCCTCAGGATACCTATGCATAGAAGAACCAGATTGATCCTGATTCTACCTGCTTAGTTTGAGGAGGGCTTTCTTCCCGTGCGGGTTTTTCCCGGTTCCTTGTATTAAGCAGTTACTTTGCTTTAGCTGTAATGGGTGACCTATGGTCTTAGACTCTTAGTTACCAGGGCCCACAAATTGTCTAAGTTAGCATTTAGGGGGGGTGTTAGGATTATAATCCTCCCTTGTCCAATTTGGTCAATCATGTCTAAATTAGGAGTCTTTTAGTCTATATTTAGTCACTAGCATCTTTGGGTCCACATGGCTTAATTGGGCCACATGTACCAGTTACTAGAGTGTGGAGAACACTAGTTGAGGCTAACTGCCACTGACTGCACTTGCATGCATCAGTTTAGGAGCCCCCTAGACCAATCCCTACAATTTAGGAGCCACTGGGAGAGCTGGAACCAACCTCCTTTAGTTGAGTTCAGTTAGTGACTAGTTAAGCCTAGTTAAGAGTCAGTTACATTTAGCTACATCTAGTTACATTCAATTAGCGTCTGTCATTGATTGATTGCATGTGGGAAGGCGCAATTCCGCACCTACCACATTCAGTTAGGCTAGTTAACTGATTCTAACTGATTGGTGCACTGATTGAGGCAACTGGGGCTAACTAGTTGAGCTCCGATAATGATTTAGACATGTCCAGTTATCCATGCAGTTAGGTAGAGTCAATCAATTCGAATTCCTCTCTCATGCATTTGAATTGACTGGTTATTAATACCAGTGTATTACATTGTAATTAATTATCCAATTACTTTTTGATTAATGAAAGCATTCATAGCTGCAAGCCATTTTTTGCACTGTTTCATTCTTTAATTATTGAGTAAAATTGTCTGATCTATTTTGTGAGTTGCGTGTTGATCCATAGATCTATGTGATCAATTTAATAAAGTTGAAGGTTTGTCTTTTAGGCTATGTGATGACAACACCTGCCCCTTTCCCAGCTCTGGAATGGGCACCGTCAAAGTTCATTTTCCATATCTCATCTACCTTCTCATCTTTCATTTTTTCTTTAAGGGGAGCCAAAAAGGTAGAATAGCAAGTGTAGGTTCCAATATCATCAGTGTTGTAAACATACTCATTTAAGGGTTTCTTAGGGTTTTTGACATGATATTTTTTTTTCTTTTCATTACGCAATTTTTTACCCATGAATCTTCTAATGCAGGTATCGTAGCGCAAGTCCAATCCATTTGGATCCATCCTCCCAAGGTAGCAGCCCACTTTCTGGACAAGAACATCTCATTTTTCTGGCACATCAATCACAAGAATGTCCATGGCCATATGGATATTTGGGTATTTAGACAGTCTCACCGGTTGATTTAGGATAATTCCTACCACATCCACCTCTCTGGAATCCATAGCGCAGACATTTCGAGAAGGCCTAGTTGTTCTTAAGTTCAACTATTCCATAACTTTCTTAGTGATTATATTGAAAGCGGATCTTGAATCAAGCATACAATTATATAAAAGAAGATCACCCATCATTAATGATACATAGAAAGGGGGATGATCTTCTTTTCTTGAATCCATAGTATGGAAAATTACAATAGGATCATCTAGGACATTATTTTGAGTTGGAGGAGGTTCTTTAAAAAATACCTTTTTGGGAGAGGGAGCATTTAAAACTTTCAACAACTTTTCTCTTTGCTATGGAATTTTAACTATTTCACTTGCAAAGACTGATACTTTAGCTTTTGAAAACCAAGTTCCCAAATCAAGACCTACATTATTTGAATCGGGAGGAGCGGTTACCTTAGGAGGATACTGTTTACTCTTTGAATTTCCTTGATTGTCCCTTCTCTGATAGGTGAGACCTTTGAACTGAGGCATTTCTTTAATTTGTTCAGTTGTAGGCTTAGCACCAAAGTTCTTAGTAAGATTATCCAATTGTTGACTGTATTTTCTTGCTTGACTCCAGGTTTTTGTGGTAACGAGATGGAGCTATCCTATTGTGTTGACATACTCAGGCTCTCTTAAACACTCTTCACTATCACTTGATTTTGGAAGACCATGCTCTTAGATTTGATAGGCCATGTAACAGGTGGACTCTTCATGAAGGGCCTCACAAGGTCTGCAATAGGGAGTGACTTCTTCAACCATGTTGGTGGAATCTAGCTGATTAGGGGGCCTTTTCTCTTGTGGGGTTTTCTTTTGAACGCAACCCTTAGAAGGAAAATTCTTTTGGTTACTACCTAAGTTGTACTAGCTGGACTTTTCAAGCGAGCCGACGAAGTGGAACAAGTATACTTGTTCATTCTTCAAAGTTTAGAAGTTTGCTAGGCTTTTTCTGGGAGTTTGTTCAGATTTTTTTTTTGTAACACTTTGGGTTGATCTTCAGTATTGATGAGGCCCCCTTGGGTCTCTCTTTTCCTATTTAAGCTGGTCACCTCTCCATTGTTGCAGGGATCAAAAGGTGGAACCTCTGCTTGTATACATTGTAATAGTTTTCTTGAGTATTGTGAATAAAAGGCTTTGGAGGCAATTTCTGTGTGGGATCTATGGATGTTTGGATGGAGTTTACTCTACATTAGTGAGGTAACCTGTATTTGTTTTCATGCTTGCATATGTTTGGGATTAACTTGCTTTTAGAAGGAAATGGTATTTTTGTAAAGATAAAAGGTAATTCTTGATAGGTTACTCTTTTATTGCAAGTTGAAGAAGACTATTTGATATATGTATGATTTCATGTTTGGATCTACATTGTTGTTGTAGCCTTTTTTTGGTTTACACAGTTATTTTTTAATCCCCATTGCTAGTGTTGAGAATCTTTTGCAGGAAGCTAAAGCTGGATCTTTTGCAGGAAGCTAAAGCTGGAGTATTGATGAGCGAATGTGCTCTACCTTTCCTTCAGTAAATTGGAAAATAGGCTTTGTCCCTCTGATCTCACCAATGAGGTGTTTCTCTCCTTTATTTCTTGCTCTACTCTGGGTTCTTTAACTTTTGATCAACAACTTTCTTAAAAGTTTCTTTTAGTTTCAAACGTTTCCATTTAGATCTAGCATCTAAGGTTATATTAAAGGTAGATCTAATGTCTAAAAGTTTCTATTTCTAGTCTGCTTCAAAGGTACATTTAAAATTCTAGATCTAGTTACTTTTCTCTTTTTTCCGCAAGTTTAAAATTTTGAAAATTAAAAAATCTTGTTGAAGGACTTTTGTGCATTTTAAAGTGTTATCTAGCATTTTAGTGCTTGAGATTTGCTTGCCATTCTTTTCAGGAGGCAAGCAAAGATCCTAAGAAGGCAAGCTTTCTAGCTTGCTTTACTTAGTTGTTTCCTTTTTTTATAGTCAGTTGTTACTTAGATTGTTTTTTGTAATTTTTGCATGTTGTCCAAAGACACTTCCAAAGTGTTTTTGGGCATCTTTCATTGACATTAGCTTGTTGGTTTTTAGCAGGTCCATCAAAAAAGAGAATGAAACTTTGTCCGAAAATACATTTTTGGACATCCGGAGCTCCCAGGAGGCTTTCCTCTTAGCTGGGCTTATTTTCCTTGTAATTTGTAAGCCTTTGGATCCCAGATAACAAGGACCAAAGAGAATTTCTGCTGAATCATTGTAACCGATTAATAAAAGCAAGTTTGAGTAGGCTCGTTAGAGCCTCACTCCCCATCCCCCCTGGGGGTATTTGTGTCGTTGTCTTTTTTTATGATTTTTCAGTTTTAGTTAGTTTTATTTTTATTTCCGATTTAGTTGTTTATTTGATCAAGGAAGTAAAAGAAATACTTACCCCACGCTCTCACGAGTACCTCGAAAGGGTGAAAGAGATTCGTGGTAGGATTAATTAGAAAATATTTCTTTTATTTATTTGTTCTTAATTTTTTAAATCAGTCCGACCGTTGCTTTCCCGAGTACTCTAAAGGTGAAAGAGACTCTTTGGTCGTTGTCTAAACAACTCATTGTCACGTCTCTAATAAAATAAACCAAGACTCCTTCTCTGTATGCTCTACACCGCTGTAGCTTGTCTGATCAGTTGGCTGTACCAGAAAGGGATACGAGTTACTAGATTTAATAGGAAAATCCACACAAGTGATTTTCTCGAGAACTCGAGAGATTGCAAAGGGTAATTACTACAAAGTCAGGGGGCTACTCCAAGCAGGTTCATTCTCGCCTCGTTGGACACTTGGTATTACCGCTTTAGCACTCAGTTCGAAGGGACTTGACTTGTTGGGCCAAACCCACAATTAACCCACACCCTTAATTACTCATTAATAATTTTAAAACTGACCAATGAGACAACTGCAATACTTACATGATACAACAACACTCCACTTTTACAAGCACTCCATATTCATCGACACTAGTCTGTTTTACTTTCAATGCTTAAATCAATTATTGCAAAATGTCGTGAATGGTGCTTGCATTGTCATATGCTGTTGATGTGATCTCTTTCTTGCAAAAGTCCGTTTTGTTCTTTTATCCATTTCATATTAACTCCTAGAATTAATTATTTCTCTCGTAGAATAAAAACCCTAGATTTTACTTTTCATTAGGGTCCACCTCCCTTGGCTTCGCTAGGAGTTGGCCTAGATGGAGGAGCTGAGTATCAGGCACAACACTTGGCTCGAGCTTGCCCCCAAGGTCGCACCCAGTGGCTTGAAGATTTTTTCCACGTTACTCGAGGTGTGAATTAGGTGGCAACAATCAGTTTGAGCTCTTTCCATGTTTATCACCCGACTTTGCATATTCCTTAGTTGATTTGCATAATCGACTTGTAAGGCTTCCATCCTATCATTCATATCTTTCATTTCTTATCATAAGCCTCTTGCATGTGATCCATGGGATCCTTAGCCTTAATCTCTTGTTGCTTAGGAGGGATAAGGGCTCTTGTGTATCCAGGAATGTTTGTTTTTCCTGAAGCTTGCATATTCTAGTCAATCTTAATGGCCAGTTCCTTAGCTTTCTTAAGATTGCCCGGTTCTTTATCCCTAAGTTGGTATCTCAGTTCTCCGCTTACGGCTTCCATGTAATACACAAGGATGGAATTGCCGGGTAGCTTGAAATCAGAATGGATGCTTTTCACAACCTCCCGAAACTTTTTGTTGAATTCCTCCATAGTTTCGTTTTCATTTCTTTTTATGGTATGGTGGAGGGCTGCAAGTTGATGGCGAGGTTTTTGTCGATCTCCCCATTTTTTCTTAAATCCATTCAAAAAATCAGCATAATTAGCATAGGAATTGTCATCTAGGCTTGTGTACCAATCATAAGCATCTCCTTCTAAAGATAAGAAAAAAAGTTTCATATACAAATACATCATTGTGTTGTTGAGCAATGCCTCTGACCCAACTGAAGAAACATTTGGAGATAGCTTGTAAGTGAGCTGTAGCAGTGATGGCATTGTTTCCCTTGAAGGTTGGAGTCTCGATAGCTTTGTCTTGTACAGCATGTGATTGACTTGCTATCTGAGTAAAGTCATGGTGTTTGAAATAATTAGTCATTTCTTCATGCAAGTTATTACTACTGTTTTGAATTTCAAAAAGAAAATGCATATCCAAAATGGACTCAGATCCTAAATTCTCAAGGATTCTACAAGAAGATTGCTGATTTAGCCTCTTGTTGGACACACCAGGTACACTGAGAGGGGGGGGGGGTGAATCAGTGTGCACAACTTTAACAACTTATTCAATATTATGCATTATCACATTATATAATCATCATATCATCATTACATAAGAAGCATAGCATGATACACGACATAGTGGAAAAAATCGGCATAACAAAAAATCGACGAGGTTCCAAAATACATCTTCTCGGCAACATCGGAAAAAAAATCGGCAAACCGCGACAAGCATTAAAAATGTAAAATTTGTACTTTAATAGGGTCAAAATTTGCTTAGTGATTTTTTTCGATATTTCTTGATCTTTCCCGATTTTTTTCTAGATTTTTGCTGATTTTTAACCGATTTTTTCAGATGTCTGATTTTTTGAAAAATCGCGATTTTTTCGGGCCGAAAAATCGGCAGTAAAAAAAAATTGCGATTTTTCGGGACATCACCGATTATTCGACGATTTTTCCACTATGATGCACAATACACCAGATTTTACGTGGAAACCCAAGTCTTGGGGGAAAAACCACGGAAGCCTTTATAATAATAGTTTCCAACAACAACTGGAAGGAGGCAACAACCCCCTTGTTACAATGACTTCAATTCTCTATCTACAACTGGAAGGAGGCTACAACCCTTTGATTTATAGGCTACAATCTGAAGGAAGCTCCAACTTCCTAGTTCTCCAGCTACAACTGGAAGGAGGCTACAACCCCCTTTCCTTGCCCCATCCTACCACCCTGATATGAAGAAACTGCTGAACCACGACCGCATTGATCCTGCGGATCTGCTAATCAACACCTGTACTACACTGCACAATCTGTACCACACTGCACAACCACTGGCACTACTAACCACTGCTCATCATCTGATCACTATTTATCAACTAATCACTCTCCACTGTATCACACTGCTCATTAACTTAATCAACCTGTCCAATCAAGCTGTACCAATCAATCTGTTGCTCACATCATCCGACTTGGTCAGTCTGAGTCTAACAAACAACACACCAAACTCGGTCCACTTGAGTCAAACCAACTGCTCATACAACTTAGCCAATCTAAGTCATATCAACTGCACACAAGAGAACTTATTGGTGATAACATCTGTTCTCTGATCACTGCCAAATCGTCACTGTATACTGATATGTCGTTTCATTGCTACACATTGCTCATGTACATCCTTGTACACCTCGTCATACACAATCATTGAACAAGTAATTCTGCTTTGAACATATGACATGCATCATCATAGTGTATCCTCAAGTAGCATCATCATCGTCGTCATCAAGTGTATATATCATAGATCATAGGAGAGCAACAACATCATAGTGTACAGTGTAAGGATCATCAACATCAAGTGTACTTTATCAAGAGTACATCATCACCACATGCATTATCTTCATAGAGTAAATCATGTCAAGGCATGTATCATCATACATCATCATCATAGGTATGCATAATTATCATAGGGTATGCATCATGATCATCGTCATTTTAGTGTGTAGTGTGTATGTATCATCAACATCAAGTGTACATTATCATCGTGCATGCATCATCATAGTGTATCTTCAAGTGCATGAGAGAGCATCATCACACCATGGCATGCATGTTCATTGGTGTATACATCAAGTATCATAGAGTGTAGGATTGCATGATGCATGCATCATAGATCATAGAGTGTACAGCAAGTATAGGAGTGTAGCAACATCATGGATTATCATATATCATCATTACTATTGTTATCATAGGGTGTATTATGTCAAGGCATGTATCATCATGTAGTGGCATGCAACATCATGTCATACTTCACTGTTTACATGCACTCATACACTTGTACATACCACTGTATACTTTACAAACTACTGTTTGCTAGTATATACACTTGTACATTTGTACATACCACTGTATACCCCTTACATTCACTGCACGTCACTTACACTGTTCACACCCTACTGTATACATCCCACTTTATACATTATTCAATACTGTACAATACTTATACACTTCTACACATGTACACTTCAATGTACACACATACATATACTTCTGTTCATACTTGTACATACTAATACATACCACTGTTTATACCACTTGTTTATACATTACTGTGCACCTGATTGTCTACTCATCACTATACCACTGTTCAAACATCACTGATAAACTGTACATACCTAATTAATGCATCATACTGTGTATATCATCTGTAGAAGACCCTGAGAGCTGTGGACTTGTTTATAAACCTTGGATTGTAGGCAGCAACAAGCTCAGACTGTACAAAAAACCATCCTCAAACTCTGTGGAGAAATCGGGTATAGGTCTGTTCTAGCTGTCAAGACTTGGGTTTCAGACCTTAAGCAGTAAGAAATCAGACTTCAAACTTGGGTCTGTGAAAAGGTAAGAAGGCAGCAGTGAACAACTGTACAAAAGGAATTCGGACTGTAGAAGGCTTCAAGACACAACTGTAGCATGAACTTTTAAACCAAAACAGAACAAGTCTCTGTGGAAAAACGGGTCTGCAATTTACTCCAGCTGCTGCTCACGAATCTTCTTCCACAGACCAGCGAAATCTCAGTCCAAAACACTCCCATATGCCTGCATTCATTGATGATAAAATGTGATAAAAGGTTTGTGTATTTATACACTATGTTGACATTAAGGAGGAGGAGTTTAGGGCCAACTTTAATGACAAGTTAAGTCTTTTTAATAAATTAAATTTTGTTTTATCTATTAAATGTTTTAATTATATTAAAAAAAATGTTTAACACAAGTCACTTAAAGGGGTCGACTTTATGAGGATTGAATCATTTAATAAAAGATATGCCAACGTTGGAGGAATTAGGAGGGTTTAAATAATTTATTAAATTATTAAAAGATGTTTTAACACTTAATCTTATTAATTAATATTTTATTTTGTTAGTGGTCTTATTACTTAATGTAGATTTAGGGTTTTATATGTTTGAGGGTCACCATGAGGGATTCAAGGGCTAATGTAAAGGTTCAATGGGCATCATTATGCAACATTAAGGCATTATTAGTGTTTTAAAGGCAAGGCATAGAACATAGGGTGGATTGTAGGCTTAGGGACCAAAGGTAAGAGTTTTAGGGCCTTTTTGTTGGGTCATCAAAGTCACCACAAGTGAAGATACATAACCATCAAGGTGTGGGGGTGCCTAGACTTCTCCTAGGGTACCATGACCTCAATAAAACACAAATGACCATTGAAATGGTCATTTGGCCTATTGCAACTTCTTCAACCCACTAAGGACACATTCTAGCGTATTAGGGCATAGGTTTTGGTACCTGGGAACCAAAAAAACAACTGGGGAACCATAGAGACAACTTAGTGGTACTTAAACACTCTACAGGGTGTACAGGGCTTTTTCCATTTTCCCAAGGGCTCCAAGAGCTTCAGACTTGGGCTTGGACAAGGTCAAAAGGTCTCCTTTGACATCGACAACTACTTAACCCCCGGGGGCTCTTCAAGGGGCACCGAGACACACTTGTTGACATCAATGACCAGGCATTGTTGGCATCAATGACAGCTTAATCAACACCTCCTCCTATAATCCCTTTTAGGATCAGGGATGAGATCAAATAAGCACTCAGAATTTTTTCTAGTAGAATACCTTGGTGGGATTAAGGGCAGTGGAGTCGCGAGATGGATCGAGTTCAATTCAGAGGTTGACTAGATCAATCAAATTTTATTTTAAAGGTCAAAAACTACTAAAACAAAAAGGTAAGTCGATTCCAGGATTAAAAAGATTTATCCCGGTCAACGACGCCAAAAAATGTTGTTTCCTTACACACACCTTGGGGGAACGCAACATAAATCTTCAAACTGCTTGGTGTGTCCTTGGGGGCAAGTCTTGAGTCAGGTACTGTCACCCTAAGTCACCATGTTCGAATTCGTGTTTGAGTTTGACAACCTTGAAATTCGTAAAAAAATCAGAAATGAAAATTTAGTGATAAAATTCGGGATTAAATTCGTGATACTATAAAACTTAGATATATATATATATATATATAAATTTATGTAATAAAATTTAATATTCTCATGGGTTTTGGCTATATAATATATATAGCTTTTCCTTTCTTTTTGTCGTCATAAAGGGGTGATTCACTTAAAATGTGAAAGCTCTATGCCGTCCTTCTAACGGTGCTTCTGTCTTATCCTTCTTATCCTTGGGATGAAAGCATTAAACATCCCTTAATTTATGCATTCGGGAGGCCAATGGGTAGGTGCAACCAATGGGAATGGCAGACGACACAAAAGGGGCCCGATAGTGAACTGTAATTCACCAGACAACCTGTGGAGCGGCAAGCACGAGCAGTGAGTACCAGTCAATCTTGCGTTGACTTCTGGGTAGTGAATTGAGGGCATCAGATGAAGAAATCGTAGCATGTGTTTCCTTTAACAGTTGTTGGGTGAATTGATGATGTTAGGTGCGGTTAGCAAATCGATGATGGCAGGCGTGGGCAAGTCGACGCTCAGTTTCTCTCTTAAAATTCGACGAACTTAACTATAAAATTCAGCACGTGATGAAATTCGATGAATTTCGAATTCGAACCTCCAAATTCGCCGAATCCGGTGACATTGCTGTCACCTGTTCCTCACTCCTCTGTTTAGGCCACTCCTAACAGAGCCAAGGGGGTAGTCCCTAAGAAAGAGTTGCTAAGGCTCTTGTTTGTTAATGATTGAATGATCAGTGTGTTTCGTAGGAGTTTTGATAAAATCACCAAGTAATACAATATTTAAACATATAATTCACCAGCATGATAATAACATTCACAACAATAAGAACTTGAAGCAAATGATAAACAATGATAATATAACTAGTGTTGAAAATGGAGTCGAAAGTAATGCTGCTGAAAGGAAAAATGTTTTGCAATGTACTTGGTCAGTTTTAACTTATTCAATGATGACTGAGTTAAGGGGAAAAGGGGATTCCCAATATACCGTGAGGTATTGTGAATATGTCTAGATTCTGAGAAGAGTCGCTCCGTACAGGAAAATGTGGGCTAGATGGAGTCGTGGGGGGTGTTCAAAACTACACCAACAAGGGTGTAGCCTAATAGGACTTTGTTGAAATATTGTAACTTCGAAGAATATTCTATATGTATCTTTTTGTGGTCCCCGATGGTCCTACCGGGAGAACCACTTGTATTACATTGTACCCCGATGCTCCTAATCGGAAGAACTAATAAGAGTCATGAGGTAGTCCCCTCTAATTGTAAAGGTGGGTCATTAGCACCCCAGTGTGGTTACTTGAGCCTACATGTGTAACTCGAGCCTACATGATTTAACTCGAGCCTACATGTCAAATGAGTTAACTTAAGTGAACGAATGAATATAAATAGAGGTGTAGTGCTCCTCATTTGAGACACACACACTCTCACTTGTGTAGTGCATTAGTCGAGAAGAGAAGTAGCTGGAGAAGGAGGAGGATCAGGCTTTGATCTCCTTGCTGGTTTTATCTTTTATCTTTTGGGGCATCTATATTGAGGAAGCTTTTGCTGGGTTTTTCCCTTTAGGGTTTTCCCAGGATAAATCTTTGTGTTCTTTTTTTATGGTTGTGCTTGTCTATCTTTCAGTGATCCTGTTTATATGCTTTTGTCATGAAAATGAAATGAAATACTGATGTCTTAGCTAAGCATATGAAAATTTAACAGACTCCACGATCGCTTTCTAGTTGTTCTCGCTTTCCTTGAAGAACTTGCCCACTGTTCCTCAGGTTTGTTATGCTGAATTTTCGTAATGTTTTAAGGGTTGTAAATTTTATTAATATGAGTTGATTAATTAGATGTGAGTGATTAATTAATGCACAATACCGCTTTTGATATCCCAAAGTCTTAGACTAAGCCGTGAGGGGTAGAGCATACACGATAGAGGCAAGTGCTTGTTCTGATTTAGTGAAAGTAAATAACAAATGTACTAATCTATACAACCCTTCAAGGATGGATTGTGTGCTTGTGTTGCAAGATAGTCAGAGAAATTTAATTTTAAACATAAAGTAAACTTGCAAAAAGATGAGTTTTTCTAATAACTACAACCAAGAATCTCTTTCTGGCTTGGATGCCGTATTTAGGAAAGCGAGGCTGGGTAAGTACTTGGTTACTTTAAAAGAAATTGTAAACTTGAAAGAAACAATGACTGATCTACAAGTACAGATACAGGCTTCCCCCAAATGGGGGAAGAGGGGTGTGGGGGCCGTAATCCCACTTGCTCTTTATTCAAATTAGTTACAATAATGCTTAAAAAGGAAAACCCTTTTTTGACCCTTGAAAAATGGGTCAGAAGAGGCTTTATAAGTGCTGGGAAGAAAAGGAATGGAGGAGAGGGAAGGTAGATGGATCGTGGGTGCTCTAGATGGCGAAAAACATGATTTTTTGGCAGTACCTCCCTCTCGTTTTCCTCCAACATGCTAAAAACCAGTAAACTAATGAAGCAAAGTCAGTGGCTTAATCCTTTAAAAATACATAAAAAATACATTACTTAAGTACTGATAAAATTGGGAAAAATTGCAATCTTTTAAGTACGAAAGCAACTAGTGATTTAGAATCTAGATCTAGTATTTTGAGATAAAAACTTGCAATCTTTTAGATCTCAACATATGCAAGTAAAGAGGAATGATAAACACTTTAGATTTAATTGCACTTGCAATAATAAAGTAACCAAGAGGAAGAGAGAAAAATTAGCTTGAAGAAAGAAGGAGAATGTAGTGAAGAATGAAGAGTTCTTGCAACACAAGAAGCATTAGATCTCAAACATGAGGAAGTGAAGAGAAAGAGAAAGCAACTGAGCTCCAAGTTCTCCTTCACTTGTGGCGATCTGCAAAGCTATAAAACTTCAAACAAAAGGGGATAAAATCCAATATGATAACTTAAATAAGATGAAAAGAGCACTAGTATTACCGACTTCAGCATGCTACTTTCCAGGCTTGGCTAATTAAACACAAGCAAGCAACTTGAAAACCTCAAATGCCTACTCTATGGTCTAAAGATAACCTTCTTAAGCTAGAAATAATACCACAATTTGCATATGAAGAAGTAAAACTAAGCTAATATCACCTCATGAAGCACAAACATTCACCATGAAAAGGATCTTGCACACGATGGACCTCCAAAGTCTTCACTTTTATTCATAAGATAAATATTGCAGAGCATTACAAGAGCAGAGGTTCCTTGCTTACCGTGTGGAATGAGGCAAAAAAACTTGCTTGAATAGATTTAACAAACCCCCAAGGGTGCACCAACTATCTGAAGTGCATGTGAGTTAACATGAGTTGGTTGAGTGATTAGGGGGATGTGCTTGGTTTTGATTGAAGTAAGGGTGCGCCACCTCTCCAAGGGAGAGATGCAGCCTCACCAGAGTTTTACTAAACCACTCTTCACACGCCACATCAACCACACGTGAATCAAAAGGAAGGTGGCGCACTATCTCCATGAGATATTCGCCATACTCCAAAATCAAATCAAAGATCATGCCTTTAATCTTGGGAGGAAACGCCTTGATTTAAGGGTGTATCGCCATTTTATTCCATGCCAATAAAAAAATGCCACATCAACCACACGTGAGGGCCCATGAGGGGGGTCGTACTCCTCCAAGCCTTCATTTGTGAGCCTCCAAAGATGTTAATATACGACTTTTTATCCAAAGTCTCATTCGCCTTTCTCTAGTAAACACAAACAACAACACCTCCATGTCAAGTCAATAAGATTTGACTTGATTTTTTACTTTTGACTTAAGTGTCAATTAGTCGTAATTTAGCATTTTTTGATGTTTTGTAGCATCTTTAGTGAAATAATGCCATACGGGACAATATAGTCACCCGAAGCATAGGAAAAGTGGTTCTATGGGTAAAGGAGGTGCTCTGAGATTGAAAATGAGCCCATCCATGCCAAAAACGGGCTATGGATCACACTTTTATTACATTTGAATTTTTCCATTTAAACCATTAAAAAATGGCCTAAAATTGCGGAAAAAATATTTTTTTTTTCGGAAATTAAAAAAAACCTAAGGGGGACCTAGTACATGTCCACAATGACTCAAAACCATGTCTAACACGCTTATATACATCGACACATGAACTTTAATAGCCTCACCGTGTTTAACCACCAAGACGAAAATTCCAGGTTTGGAGGAGCAGTGAAAAACTCGAAAGTTATACATCGCTTAGACAGCATTGCATAATTGACAAGGGAAAAAATACCTTGGAATGATTGGATTGATGGCCAAGTCCTAGGAAGCCAAGTCCTTTACAAAAATTTTTTCGTGCAAGAACATTTATTACAACGTCCCCAAGGGGTGTGGACATGCAGTTTTTAAAAAAAGGGACCACAACTGGTCTTGATGTAACCACAGAGCTTCTGAGCATTGACAATGAACAATTTGGCTTGTTCAATACTCTGGCGGCTCACTCGAAATCCCCTAAGTGCAACTTGTGGATAACATGGTGTTGGTAATCTACAACAGTAAATGAACTGGATAAAATGGTATTGGCATGGGTGATGTACAGTAGAACAATAATGAATCACCAGTTAGTTGAGATTCAAGGTTAGTTCAAGAATTCATCTGCTCTATCATGCATGTAGAGTGTGTATAAACTTGCCCCTTCTACACCTTGGTAGTGCATGAAATCAATGTTCTTATTTTTCTTTGCTGCATAAGCACCATCTTGCTTCACTATAGAAGTTATCTAGCCTTCACCCTCCTTGAGGGTGTTTTTTCCGTCTTTTCTCTTAACAGCAGATAAGCAAATTTCAAAAATATATTTGTTGCTTTCCTCCTCTCTTCCATCTGCCGCTTTCCCATTCTTCACTCGATTGAGTAAGCTTCTCCAACAGAACAACGTTTGGAGTGCAACAATACCGTTTTTGGCTTTTCTCCTCTCCATGCCTTTCCAAACTAGCACTGTTCTTTGTTGGATTTTAGTCATTTTCATCCATATCATTGCTGAATTCTCTTGCACACCAGCTCCAGAGGGTTGCCCTTTCTCGTGCATCATTTTCATGCACCATTGTTGATTTTCTAGGCATAACATAGTTCTCCATCACCCTTTTATAGATTTGATTTCTGGGCTAAAGTGGTCTGAAAAAGTCCTATACTGAAATGGCATCACAATTGAATGTCTGAAGCCAACCCCATAGGTTACTTCACTGTAGCATCCATAACACCAAGGACGAATCCACATAATTCAGAAAGGATAAATACTTATTATCATTTACTATCCGATATACCAATTGAGTTACAATCGGTGTATATAAATGCACATAGATGTGAATAGTTCCATCCCTCGGAAAGGGGTATGACTATGAATAATTACCATATAATATATATAGAATATGACCTTAAATGACTGTTATTATAACATAAATGTTTATATATTATTATCTAGAGGTAATATACTTTAGATATATTACAAGTTTTTCCCCTTTCAAAATGCTTTGTCCTCAAAGCATGGATAGAGAAAATATGACTAATAGAACAAACCATCTTTTGATAAACTTCACTTTTGTTATAATGTCGAGGATATGAGTTGATATGATGTTCGAAGCATTGAACATTATTGGACTATTGAAAACGAATTAATCCTTCCTAAATAGAATCTTTTTGAAACTTTTAGATAAGAAAACTGTGGCTGTGATCTTCTTCGTTGTTACTTTTGATATGTATAGATGTTTGGATTTTGCAATATGTAAGAACAATGCTGGCATTGGTAAATTGATTCTTGTATGCTCCATTGTTTGTAATTAGGGAGACGATGTAATATCTTGATACGTTGATCCTGCATAAATTTTGGTTTAAACTTTCCATGATGTACTTGAGTTGACAAGGTGAGATTAGACATTCTTGTATTGATTGGTTTGACGACGTCTTCATTAGTAGTAAGTGATGGGATATCAACTCTCACTAAATCTGTTGATATCGACTTGTCATTGAATTGTTGCTTCAATTCTATTTTTGGATGTTACTTCACTAATAAAACTTGTTTTGTAATGTCACTTTGATTTTGAGTTTCGAGCCCTTCTGTTGAGGTCCCTTTATCTGTAGTTTCAACTTCTAAAAACTTTTTTTATTCAATTGGATTAGTTAAGGTTCCTTTATCCACCTTTAAGATTGATATATCCTTATATTTTAGTTTTTTTATTTCTGCAAGCAAAATTTCACTATAGTTCTTTAAGTGATTAATCTCCTTGTCTTTAGCTGATAAGAACTTGTTAATTTTTTCCTCAGTATCTTGCATCCCTTGTGAATCTCGGTCACACTAGATTGACACGTCTGACTTGTCGTCTTGGTTGTTATGTTCTAAATTCTTTTATTTCTCTTCTCTTAAGCTTTTGATTTGTTATAACAATTTTTTATTAAGGTTTTTTTTTGTAAAGATAGCACCCACAGAGTTTCAAACTGGTGACCTTACGCAAGAAGTTTCTTAACAGTACACCCATTCATCGTCTATTCTATACGCCCTGTAGGCTTTATTAAGGTTCTTTAAGAGGGAACTTTCTTCATCATTTTTTGATGATTTCCTTTCAAGAATATGATACTTATGTCGTGTCTTCTTCTCATTCTTCATCTTTTTCATCTAAGTATAGTTTTATTATGATTTTTAAGTTCTTCAATTTATGTTGCTAGGGATTCTTTTTCCTCATGATTTTCTGTTTCTTGTGTTAACTCATTGACTTTATTGGCAAGACATCAAATTTCTTCCCATAATATATTTATTTGCAAACTTTCTGAATTTTTTTCAAAGTTCTAGTCGAAGTTCTTCTAATTTCCCTTTAAAAATCTCACACAATTTCGAAATAAATTTTTTTATTTGATTTATTGATTCTAATTTTTCTGTATTTCGATGATGTTGTCTAAACCATACACAATATTTTCCTCAAGGTAATTCTTCTTCAAAACTTCTAGATCAGAATTATTCACTTCTCTGGATCTCATTAATTTGAGAGCTTGCAATATCTCAATGTATATTTTAGTTCCTTTATGGCTTCTATCTCGTCCATTTCTTTAATTTTACGATCACTTTGATGATTAGAAAACTCTTCTCTTAATATATGTTATAAAAATGAGTTCGACAGGTAATGTACTCTCTTTTTCATGTCCACTTTAGAAGGCACTTTTATTTCAAATCAGTTTTATGAGAAATATATAAAAAGTTGCTTTTATTCCAGTTACCAATATTTTCGCTTTCTTTTTAACTATTACATAACCTGATTTTCACTTTATTTACTCTTTTTCTTGATTTGAAATTTTCTTGTGCACATTAAAGAAATTGGAAGATTTTTTTTTTTTTTAATCTTCATAACGTGGAAATTCACTTTACTTATGCCAAAATCTTTTTATTCGCTCTCTCTCTCTATTAAACTCTTCTTTCTTTGTTTACGCTGAATCTTTGTAGATTAGTAAAAATGGTATTTGAGTCAAACTTCTTTCATTCCTTTCAAATTTCTATCAAGACTTTTGAGCCACTAGCCCTTAAAAAATATTTTATTTCCATCGGAAAATTTACTTGACCACAGGTTTACCAAAAAATCCACTCTAATATCCGTTGAAGCCAATCCCATTGGCTATTTGACTTGAGCATCCATAACACTAAGGACGAATCCACATAATCCACAAAGGATAAATACTTATTATTATTTACTATCTGATATCTCTATTGAGTTACAATTGGTGTATATAAATAGTAAATATACATAAATGTGAATAGTTACATCCCTCGAAAAAGGGTATGACTGAATAATTACCATATAGTAAATATGGATTATTACCCTAAAATGACTATTATTATAATATAAATGTTTGTATATTATTATCTAGAGGTAATATACTTTAGGTATATTACGATGACCCCTTGATAGTAACAATATCAATAAACCTGTAGCCTTTGTGGTGTTCACTATGACTCATAAATATTAATGTCATGCGTTTGACATTGAATTTATTTCATTTTACTTTAGGAAATAAGGCGTGTGCAGGCAAGGCACTTTAAGGTAACTCACTTGAGGTTTTCTTTTGGACCAAGCCTCTTGAGTGTAACATTTTGTATTGTGGTTGATGGAGATCTATTGATCAAGTACACTACAATGTGCACTGTTTTTGCCCAATACTTAATAGGCATTGACTTATGCTCTAACATGCATTTCAACATCCTAAAACTTTTTGATTTCTCCTTTCAATTCTCCATTTTATCGAGGAGCGTAGAGAGTGGTATATTGATGTTGAATTCCTTTTGTTGTTGCCTAGTTCTCACCTTGAGTCACATGGCAAAAATATTCAAGCCATTGGGTGCGACGTTGGGGGCAAGCTAGAGTCAAGTGTTGTCACTTGATACTTGACTCCTTCGTCTAGGCTTACTCCTAGCAAAGCCAAGGGGGGTGGTCCCTAAAAAGAAGAAAATCTAAGGTTTCTAATCTACGAAAGAAAAAAAGGTAAAACTAATCTAAGAGTTAATTGAATTTACTACAACAACAATTATATTAAGATCAACAACATTCCATATAAATCATCCTCATTATGCATAACAAGATAAACAAATAAAGGACCAGTGCCAGGAATGAATGATGCTGTAAAGTAAAAAGGTTTTGCTGTACCTCTTGGTAAATTTTATTATTTATTAAGTGAGTGGATTAACACGAAGTGATCTTCTGATATACTCGAAAGTACGGTTAGAATTTTAATGGTGATATTAGATCTTCAAACATTTAGCACTATTTTATTATAACCATAGCAATAGGATCACTGAAAGAAAGACAAGCGCAACAAGACAAAAGAACACATATTGGAGCATATTTGTGTTCTTTTGTACTTTTGTATACTCCCATATGTTGCATGATTGATCTTGTAGAACCACCTTGAACCCACCATTGATTTTCCCTCCAATCTTGGCACAATGTTTCATACATCATTCTTCATGACAGAGGTGTAGTCCACCATGGCATCCCTCCAAACTTGTTGGTCTACTACTTCTCGAAAGTTGGAAGGCTTGAAATCGATGATGCACCTCATTAATGCCATGTAGCTTGGAAACTTATTATGAGGTCAACACTCCTTGAATGTGCTCTTAGGAGCCTCAACATGTTCCTGAACATCCTTCAATGTCAGAGTGAACCATCGAGGTCTTCTGACAAAATTGGTAGGAACTGATGGCTACTCTTATGTGCTTGAAGGTAGCTGTTGTGAACTAGGAGTCACTAGTGACCTTGGATCAATCTTAAGAGTTTCTTTCTTCACATCTTCTAGCATTGGAATAGGTTCATGATACTTCTTAGATTCAAAGTCTTCCTCAAACATTACATCGCTACTTACAATTGCCTTTTTCTGCTATGGAATAAAGACTTTGTAGGCCCTTGAAGTCTCACTATAGCCAACAAGCGAATCCTTCTTGTTGGACGGATTGAACTTGGTCTTCTCTACTGGTATTTGAATATAAATTGGACAACCAAAGATGGGGAAAAAGACTCATCTGTGGCTTCACCCTAGTGAATGCCAATTTTGGTGTCTTGTCCTCCAAAATTCAGTGAGGACATTTGTTTTGGATGTATACTCTTGAATTGCATGCTTTGACCCATAGAAACATCAACAAATCTTGGTCATGTATCATATAGCCTTAGTAGGCCCTATGATGGATCAGTTCTTTTGCTCTACTATACAACACATTGTGATATTATTTAGTTGAAGGAGTCATTTTTGATAATGCACTTGAATGTGAGGCAACAAGCTCAATCATTGATGATGCATATCGTAACATATTTTGTTCTGGGTGTTTAGTGCAAACATTGTGATATTAGTTAGTTGAAGGAGTTTGATTATAAATGGATTGACCTTTGTATAGTAAGGGAAGAAGATGATAAAATTTATCACCAACCACTATAAGTTGGAACTTTCCTTCCGAAGAAAATATTTGCTAGCCACTATATCACCTTCAAAAGCCTTTGAAGGTAAGAGAAGCATTGTTGAGGATGGTGGTGATTGATTCATGGCAAGGTTGTTTGAGGTATGCAATGACCTTTGATAGAGAGCAATCTCAAGAGGTGGAAGAAATTGTTCTTCATGATCTACTTTGGCCATATAGTGGGTATGTTTTGTAGTGCATTGAGCCCATTTGTAATATCATTCTTGTTGGATTTTCAGATCATATTCAATTAACTGTCCCAAACAATTTACTTAAAATTATTAGTAGAAAACACATTGAATCTAAACAATCATGCAACGGAAAAACACAAGAAGTCATATTCACATTTGACACTTAGATTTACTTTGGAAAACCCCGGTTGGGGAAAAACCAACAAACATTGATTTTTATTAACTATAAAAATCTCTTGCACTCTTCTTGGGAAAATGGCCCATTGAGGAATTACAATGACAAAATGCTAGCCTTCAAACCTCAAGATCAGTCCTTCGATCTTGCAGGTTGCCAACCCTTGGCCACCCCTTGCTCGTTTCTTTTGACCCTACCCCTGCACCTGCACACTTCGCTGAAAGTTCGTCATCAACTACTCATTGAGATTCCACTCACTTCGTATGACTATTGTGTGTGTCTTCCTTTCACCTAGGCTACTTTCTATAACATAGCAATATGCAAACACCTTGGGCTAGGTACCATGGGCCCTCTATATCACTTTACATAAAGTAATTACAAAAGTACATTCACTTTAATAGATCACTTAAATAAAGTGAATTTCCTAAGTTTGAGTCATTAATGATGCCATCCACTTGTTGAACATTGTCTACGTGGAAGTACCTGTTCGATGTTACAAAAATCAACACTCTCTTAACAAGGAACGTACCTCTCTGAGAGCCACTTGTAATTGGTTCTCCCTTTGACCTTCACACAGTGTTGCTCACATCATCTTGCACATTGGCATTCCTTCAACCTTGTTGATTAACTGCTCCCTGTTTAGTGGAAGACACAGAATTGATGACTCTGCACATGTTGCGCATCAGTGCCAAGAAGTTTGTAAACTTTGTCAAAGGCCTGGTCTCCCTCAGTGTGCTCCTAGGAGCTGCCTCTTGCTCCTGAGCATCCATCAATGTCATCTCATACCAACTAGGTCTCCTGGCAGAACTAGAAGGGGCTAACTCATTCTTCCCCTTTGAAGGTTTATGTAAATTTTCCTTTAATATTCAACTAGGGCTAAACAGTGCATGCAAAATATCAACTAATAACCACACATGAATATCTTTTACAGTATGCAGCGGAATATAAAACTGAGAAATAAATCACAACATCAAATCACAATATTGACACTATTATTTTGGGTATGGAAACCCTCGGAAAAACCCAAGATGGGAAAATTGGTGCAACAGTCATATATAGATTTTATTATGAGAAAATATGGAACTTTTACAATCACTACAAATTCACCCAAACCTGGCGAATGCAGTACTTGACAGAATCACTGGGCAAATCCCAACTAAACCTCAACACCCTCCTGTGTGAGTGTACGACCTAGCTGTACAAAGCTCGATGACTCTACTGCTCACTTCTTCGTCTTCTCAGCTAAATCCTCTGTTTGACTTTCTTTCCCTGTCTGTATCTTGTCTCCTTCAGATTACAAGTGTGTGTGTTCTCTGCACCAATTGATCTCTTTTTTATAACTTTAGGTAAAGCGAAAACCCTAATTTCACTTTTACTTTAACTAGTGGTAAAGCAAAAATCCTAATTTCACTTTCACTTTAACTAGTGGTTCACTAAAGTTAATTTATATCACTTTAATTTATTTTCCAAAGTAAACTTAGGAAAAATAAATTAAATACAACTAGTTTCCTAATTTAAGTCTTCTGCATGCAAGAATACATGCATGCAGGAAGACCTTCCTTGTTGCTACTAGTTTAACACTCCCTCTCAACGAGGAAGGGATTCAGTAGCAACCCCAACTTATCCCTGAACTTCACAAAACTCTGTCTGCAAAGTGGCTTGGTGAAAATGTCCGCCACCTGCTCATATGTCTGTATGTACTCCAACCGAATGGTTCCCATCTGAACACAATCTATCAAAAAGTGGTATCTGATGTCTATGTGTTTGCTTCGGTCATGGAACACTAGATTCTCAGATAGCCTAATGCCACTCTAATTGTCACAGTGAACTACTGTAGTCTCTAGCTCACACTCGAATAACCCTGCAAGTAACTTCCTCAGCCACATACCCTCATAAGAAACCATGCTGGCTGCCATGTACTTAGCCTCTGTCGAGCTCAATGTAACTGACTTCTGCTTCTTGCTGAACCAAGAGACAACCCCTGATCCAATGCTGAAACAACAACCTGAAGTACTCTTCCGGTCTTCTAAACATACTGTCTAGTCAACATCTATGAAACCTGCTAACTGTACACTCCCCCTGCGCTCATAAACCATTCCATACTCCACTGTACCTCTGATATAGCGAAGTATGTGCTTCGCAGCCGTCCAATGCACTCTTCGAGGGTCCACCATGAACTGACTCAAAGAGTTGATTGCAAAGCTGATGTCTGGTCGAGTGTAGACCAGATACATAAGCGATCCGATAAGCTGACGATACAAGGTAGGATCAAATCCGTCTGACCTTGATGCATCAATCTTCCTTCAGTTGGAAACTAGAGGTATGTCCATAGGCTTGTAGTTCTCCATCCTGAATCTCTTCAAGATCTTTATTGCATACTTCCCTTGTCCAATGAAGAAGCATCCATCTCTCTGCCAAACCTCCAAGCCTAGAAAGTAATGCATCAGCTCAAGGTCTTTCATCTCAAACTCTACTGCAAGGTTGGACTTGCAGTCTCTAATCAGCCTCTCATCTCCTGTCAAAAAGATATCATCCACATATAGGACCAGTATGAGAGGCACCTCACTTGTCAAGAAGTACAGGTTGTGGTCAGCCTCACTCCGTTGAAATCCCATCTCCTGTAGATAGCTGTCAATCCTTGAGTACCATGCTCGAGGTGCTTGCTTGAGCCTGTAAAGAGCTCGATGCAGTCTGCATACATGCGTCTCCCTGTTCTCCACATCAAACCCCTCTGGCTGCTCAATATACATCTCCTCCTCTATAACTCTGTTGAGGAAGGCAGTCTTGACATCCATCTGATGGACACGCCAACCCATCTCAGCTGCTAATGAGATAATGGTCTGAATGGAAGAATACCTGGCAATAGGGGCGAAGGTCTCCTCATAATCAATACCCTCCTTTTGTGATAACCCCTTTGCCACGAAGCGCGCCTTGTACTTATCCACGCTTCCATCTGCTGCATGCTTCACCTTGTAGATCCATCTGGATCCCACCACCTTTTTCCCTTGTGGCCTTGGCACAACCTCCCATACCTGGTTTTTCATAATGGAGTAATACTCCTCAACCATAGCTTCTTGCCACACATCATGTTGTGCAGCCTCCTCGAGCTGGAAGGTTCAGAGTTAATCAACTCTGTCATCAGTGCCATATAACTAAGCCTCTCTGGTGGTACACTCTGTCTAAAAGAT
This sequence comes from Pseudotsuga menziesii, assembly GCA_001517045.1. Taxonomy (NCBI): domain Eukaryota; kingdom Viridiplantae; phylum Streptophyta; class Pinopsida; order Pinales; family Pinaceae; genus Pseudotsuga; species Pseudotsuga menziesii. Next base: position 604,800 of record LPNX010750923.1, read on the forward strand.
GTATGTGGAGGATCTACCTGCCTGGAATCATGCACTGTGGATCCAAACCACTTAGGCCTTGGTCTAGTGTCAACCTGCTGCTGCTGTTGGATATCTGTCTCCTACTGCTGCTCATCCTTCAAGTCAATGACTGAAGGATCCTGTCCACCTGATTCCCTCTGACCACTAGAACCTGTGCTCTGTGTCTGTACCTGTACGTGTACATCTAGCTTCTCCAACTTGACTCTCGACTCCTGTGTTGGCTGCTGCTCTACTGGTAAGTCCAGAGATCTCCGCAAGGCCCTGTCTTGATCGAACAGGACATCCCTGCTCACAATGATCCTCCTGTGAGCAGGAATGTAAACTCTATATGCCGTCGAAATTTTGCTATAACCAACAAGTACCCCTTCTCTCCAGAAGGGTCCAACTTCTTCCTATTGTCAGCATGAACATGACAATAGTAGTCACTGCCGAATATGCGAATGTGACTCACATCTGGCCTAATGCCTGTGAAGACCTCCTCCGGTGTCTTCCTCCCCAAGGTTGTGTGGGGACACTTGTTCTGAATGTATATTGCAGTCCTGTATGCGTCACCCCAAAGGAATAGTGATAATCCATATTCAAATAGCATGGCCTTGGCTGCTCCAACCATAGTCCTGTTCTTCTGCTTTGCAACTCCATTCTGCTCTGGGGTATGGGGCACGATGTGCTCCTTCTTGATACCCTCAGCTGAACAATACTCCATGAACACATTGGAAGTGTACTCACCCCCATTGTCTGTCCTCAACACTCGAATCTTCTTTCCTGTTTGGTTCTCCACAAGAGTCTTGAACTCTCGGAACCTCTCAAAGATCTCTGACTTGGCCTTCAGGAAATAGATCCAGTTTTTTTTGGAATAGTCATCAATGAAGGTTATGCAGTAACTGTAACCACTGAACGACTGGACACTCATAGGTTCGCATACATCCGAATGCACCAAGTCCAAGGGCTCCTTAGACTTGTGCTCACTCTGTGGGAAAGGCTTCCTAATGTTCTTGCCCAAAGCACAACCCTTGCAGTGTTTATGCTTTTCCTCCTGTACTTGAGGAACTCCAATGATTGATTGTCTCAAATGCTTCAGTGCTCCATGGTGTAAGTGTGCCATCCTCTTATGCCACAAATCACCCTGACTGTTGCTGCTGCTGCTGACTAGAGCCTTTGCAGGCTCAAAGTGTAATCTGTACACTTTCCCGTTCCTTCTGCCAATCACTCGATCCAAGCTCCCATCTGACCCCTTGGGCCTGATATACACTCTATGGTCACGGAACTTCACCTGATATCCCTTGTCCTCCAGAGTGGAGACTTATATAAGGTTCTTGGTCAGCCCTGGAACATATAACACATCAGCAAAACTAAGGGGTTTGCCAGACTCCCTCTCAAATGAAACAGTGCCAACTCCCTGCGCCTGATACCGCGCATGATCACCCAGCTCAACGTGGATCCCTGTTCCACCCTCTTGCAAGTCTCTGAAGAATCTCTTCTGTCCAACCATGCAAGCTATCAAACAAAACTCCTCATCGAAGTTCCTGCTGAACTCATCCACCTCTGCAGATCTAGCTATTTGAATGTTACTCTTCTTCTTCCTGTTTGGGCACTGGGAGGCAAAGTGTCCTTGCTTGTGGCAGATAAAACACTTGACCTTTGATACGTCAAGGTTCTTCTTACCATCCTTCTTCCTCTTTGCCTTCCCCTTGCTCTTCCCTGTAAGGGCTAGAGCCTCATCATCCACAATCTGTGGGGCACTGTTGGATAAGCCTGATCCTTGACCCATGCGGGTATCCTCCTGCACAAGGTCATCCCATAGTCTCTGCCAATCAGGGAGCTTCTCCTTAGCCACAACACCTTTGACAAAGGTGTCCCATGGCTTAGAGAAGCCATTGAGGGCTATCCAAAATAGCTCCTCATCCACTGTCTTAGAGCCAACAACTCCAAGCTCGTCCTTGATCTGTGTGAGCCTCGTGAGATAAGGCACCACTCCTTCTTCCTTGGCCATCTTAGTACTGCGCATCCTCTCTTGCAACACCATCTTTCGGTTGTCGTTCTTGCTTTGGTACAGACTCTCCAAAGCCGTCCACTTCTTTGTTGCGGTCTTCTTACTAGAAAGGTAAGGGACTATATGGTCCTTCACTCCATCCATGATAATCAGCATAGCTCTGGAATCAATCTTCTTCCAAGCTGCTAAATCTACCGGATCTGTGGGTGCAACCTTTGTGGAGTCAATGTGATCCTATGCATGACTAACGTCCAGGATCCTTGTGATTCTTTCTTTCCATGTAGAAAAGTTCTGAGCACCCTGGAGTCTATCTTCAACTCTCAACTGCACGACCATAGTGAAGTGTTCCTGTCAAACTTTAGATCTGGAAGTCTAGGTTTGTGTCTTCCTATAGATTTGCCCCTGATCTATCACTGCTGCTGCAAATTTCTCAACTTTAGCTTACCAGAGCTTTGATACCATGTAAGTTTTCCTTTAATATTCAACTAGGGCTAAACAGTGCATGCAAAATATCAACTGATAACCACACATGAATATCTTTTACAGTATGCAGCGGAATATAAAACTGAGAAATAAATCACAACATCACATCACAATATTGACACTATTATTTTGGGTATGGAAACCCCCGGAAAAACCTAAGATGGGAAAACCGGTGCAACAGTCAGATATAGATTTTATTATGAGAAAATATGGAACTTTTACAATCACTACAAATTCACCCAAACCTGGCGAATGCAGTACCCGGCAGAATCACTGGGCAAATCCCAACTAAACCTCAACACCCTCCTGTGTGAGTGTATGGCCCGACTGTACAAAGCTCGATGATCCTACTCCTCCCTCCTCCGTCTTTTCAGCTAATTCCTTTGTCTGACTTTCTCTTTCTGTCTGTATCTTGTCTCCGTCGGAATACAAGTGTGTGTTCTCTCCACCAATTGATCTCTCTTTTATAACTTTAAGTAAAGCGAAAACGCTAATTTCACTTTCACTTTAATTAGTGGTAAAGCAAAAACCTAATTTCACTCTCACTTTAACTAGTGGTTCACTAAAGTTAATTTATATCACTTTAATTTATTTTCCAAAGTAAAGTTAGGTAAAATAAAATTAATACAACTGGTTTCCTATTTTAAGTCTTCTGCACGCAAGAACACATGCATGCAGGAAGACCTTCCTTGTTGCTATTAGTTTAACAGTTTACTCCCCATACTGGAAGCTTGTGAACTCTGCTCACCCTTCAAAGTCTTTTGCACCTTGAAGTTTGTCACTGACATCGATCCATGATCCTGATCCCCTTTGATCCAACTACAGGCTTGCCTTGTAACTTGTAAACTTTGCCCTTTTTGACACCAAGAACTCGTGCTTAGTCTATGCCAAGTCCCATCAGTCGAATGAGAACCTGTCCCCTCTCGAAAGAAATGGCGTATCCATTGTCCTCTAATGTCAATATTGAGGCCAAGTTCATACTTGGCTTTGGTACATACAACATGTCTGTCACCTTCGTATAACTCCTTGAATCCAACTAGAACCTAACTATCCCAATTCTCTTCAGAGCACAGTTGGCGTGAGTGCTAAGCTCCACATGCAAATCTGGGTCTGTCCTTGGTAACTTCGTGAACAACTCACTTGTTTGCATCATGTGATGAGAAGTCCCACTATCCACGATCTAGGCACTATTGAAAAGTTAAAACTGTGCCAAAAATACAAGAGACTAACAAGAACCGTTTCTCGAACTTCTTAGCAAACTCATCAACTTGAGCTTCTGCAGTTGTTGCCACCTGTTGAAACTTGCTCGTCTCTTTCTTTCGTTTTGAATACTGCGAAGCATAATGGCCACACGTGGCACGCAAAGCACATGAGTTTGCTCATGTCTTTCCTCTTCTTCACCCCTTGTGAAGTTGACTCTCTACCTGTAATTTTCTTGTTTCTCTTTTCCTGACTGGAAAGAGCAACATTATTCTCATCATCCTCTCGTTGGCTTCCAGATAGAGACTCCCCCTAAATCTCCTCTTGGATGAAGTCATCCCATGATCCCTCCTAGTTAGAGAGTTTGTCTCATGCAATAATCTCTTTGACAAAGGGTGCCCATGGCTTAGTGAAGCCATTCAAAGCAATCCGCACCAGCTTTGGATCTGCCACTGTCTCCCCAATTGTTGTTGACTTATCACGAACTTGTGTGATCTTGGTGAGATAAGAAGCTACAGTATCATTTTTTGACATCTTGGTGCTTTTGATCTCCTCCTTCAACACCATCTTCTTGTTTTGTCTATTACTTTGATATAAGTTTGTCAAAGCATCACACATCTCTTTGGTTGATTTTTTCTCAGCTACGGGAGGGATCAAATGATCCATCACCGCATCTAAAATAATTCTCCTAGATTTCACATCCTTCAGGTTGTGATTTGCCAAGTCCGTAGGATTTGTCGATGTGGTCACCGTTGTGCTTACAAACTCCCACATGCTATTCACCATGAGAACTAGTGTGGCTCGTGCCTTCCAAGGGTTGTAGTTGGAGGCAGCCTCCAGTTTGTCTTCGAATCGAGTCCATTGTTGTAGCCATTTTCATTGTTGCTCGAAATGCTTCCTGCTAGAATTTCTGTTGCTTGAATCTATACCCTATTGCTGCCAAAGCCTATTTCTACTGCTTAGATTCCTTTTTGGGCGCTACCCGAACTCTTTTGTTTGTTGCTCAACCACTTATTGGGTTGCTCGAGTCTTCTTGGGCGTTGCATGGGGTCTATTTTGGGCTGCTCGAAAACTCATGCAATTTCCCTTATGGGTTTTTGCCCCTACTCGAGCCCTCGAGCCTATACATGGCTGCTTGACTCTGTCCTAGACAACTCACTTGTTTGGCGGCTATCTGCCAGTAACTAGCCCTACTGGCCCTAGCGATTGCTTGCCTCGGCCGCTAGCAATGGAAGCTATGCTAGTGGCAACTGTTGGTGGCGGTTGTTGGTGGCGACTATTGGTGGCTACAACTTGCCGCTTCTGTACATTTGCTCCATCGTCCGCTCGCTTTCCATTGCTTACCTTTCATGTGGCTTTTGGCTCCTCTACACACCCTCGTCGTCTGCAGCTTTGCCCGTTCCAAACTTCCAACATCGGTTGCACCCATTGCGTGATCTCCTTCTTGGCAACTCAACCTGTGTTTGCTATTTCTCCTCCACGCAATCTACCTCTGCTATTGTTGCATTTAGCTATGCGGTCTCTACAACAACTGCACTCAACTATTGGTGGCTTGACCTTCGTCGATTTGCTATCTCTCGTCATTTCCTGCAGCTCAGAGCCCCTGTGTGGCTCTTCTTTACCCATGACATGCGACTCGAGCTACTACATGTTTGCTTGTAGCCTCCCACTACTCCCATTGCTCGTACTTTGGTTCACGTCCTACCACCATGTCGTTCCCTTTCGTGTGTTCGTGTCCACAACAATCGCCATTGCTATCCTTATCTGTGAGGGGTCTATGCTCGGGTCCCCTCTGTTGCATGGTTCAGCCCTACCTGAGCATCATAGCTCTCTGCATCACCGGTCCACTTGCCTTCTGGTTACAACACTACCGACTGTTGGTTAGTCTGTTGTAGCTGCCAACCATCCACAAAGCCTGCAAATCTCTTCTATGGCTTCAACCGTCACTCAATCGATCTCATGTTCGTTGGATCTGCTCGTGCACTCTGGCGACGATACTTGTGAGCATACATCCTGTATGACGGTTGTATTGTACAACTGTTACACTTTTTTTTATTCTTCGTAAATCTCTTCGAAGTTAGATCTCTTGTTCAGAGCAAAAAATTGAGCTTTGATACCATGTTGGATTTTTAGATCCAAATTCGGTTAATTGTATCGAATAATTTGCTTAAAATTATTAACAGAAAACACACTGAATTTAAACAATTATGCAGTGGAAAAACACAGGAATTCACATTCACCTTTCACCGGTAACCAATGTTTTTCATTAACTATCAAAATCATGGGCTCCCTTTTTGGGAAAATAGCCCACCGAGGAATTACAATGACAGAATGCTAGCCTTCAAACCTCAAGATCAGTCCTTTGATCTTGTTGGTTGCTAACTCTTGGTTGCCCCTTCCTTGTTTCCTTTGACCCTGCCCTTGCACCTGCACACTTGGTTGAAAGTTCGTCTTCAACCACTCCATGAGTTTCCACACACTATGTGATGGTTGTGTGCGTCCTCCTCTCACCTAGGCTGCCTTTTATAACATTACAATGTGCAAATGCCTTGGGCCAATACCATGGGCCCTCTATATCACTATACATAAAGTAATTACTATGTACATTCACTTTAATAGTTCTCACTTGATTAAAGTTAATCTTGTAAGTCCGAGTCATTAATGATGTCTTCTACTTGTTGGAGACTGCCCACGTCGAAGTACTTATTCGATGCTACAAAAATCAACACTCTCTTAGCGAGGAAGGTACCTTTCTGGGAGCCACCTGTAATTGTTTCTCCCTTTGACCTTGGCAGACTGTTGCTCACATAATCTTGCACATTGGCATTCCTCCAACCTTGTTGGTTAGTTGCTCCATGTTTACTGGAAGACACAAAATCTATGACTCTACACGATGCAGATTAGTGCCAAGAAGTTTGAAAACTTTGTCGAATGTATGCTCTCCCTCGCTGTGCTCCTAGGAGTTGTCTCATGCTCTAGAGCATCCATTAATATCATCTCATACCCACTAGGTCTGCTGACAGAGATGGAAGGGGCCAACTCCCTCTTTCCCTTTGAAGGTTTACTCCCCATATTGGAAGCTTGTGAACTCTGCTCAACCTTCGAAGACTTCTACTCCTTGACCTCTATCATTGACATCGATCCATGATCCAAGATTCCCTTGGTACAAGCTTTCCTTGTAACCTGTAGACTTTGCCCTTTTTTGACACCAAGAACTCGTGCCCAGTCTATATTAGGTCCCATGGGTTGAGAACATGTCCCCTCTCAAAAGAAATGGTGTATCCATTATCCTTCAATGTCGATACCGAGGCCAAGTTCATCTTGAGCTTTGGTACATACTGTTAGCACTTGTTGCCGCCTTTCACACACCTGGGTTACGGGGCAGAAATCTTCAAGCCACTCGGTGTGTCCTTGGGGGCAAGTCTCGAGTCAAGGCTGTCACCTTTTTCTTGACTCCTCCGTTTAGGCTCAACTCCTAATGAAGCCAAGGGGGGTAGACCCTATTAAATTACTAAGGCTAATTACGTAGTGTGATAGTGTTATAATGATCAAGTTGTTTAGGAGTTTTGAAGTTAACCAGTGAAAACAAAAGATAACAAGATGCAAGATTTAGAGCATATAAGCACAGTAATGACACTAAATATATATATATAATTGGAAGAATTGATCAAAATAAATCACCAGTGCCTTAAATGGAGTCAATAGAGAAAATAATGTGCTTGAATGCGCTTGAATGAATGTTTTGCAAATGTCTCTTGGTAGATTTTAAATTAATGTCGAATGTGAATGAATTAAATTATGTGAAAAGGGGACTCCAGATATACCCGAGGGGTACTTGGAGTATGTCCAAAAGTGAAGTTTCACGGCTACCCGCAAGGTGTTTGTCCGCTGGAACGGAGTCTCAGAGACTATTGTTCATAACCCACCCGTCAGGGTGTGACAGAGTTCGGCGTCTCGAGGTCACTTTCCAATTGTTCCCATTCCTTTGGGTATTTTGCCACCGCTTACAGTTTGTTCGAGGCGTTGGATTTTCGCCTGATGGTTTGTCAATTTGGGAGGTGAGGACTAATTAATCTAGTCACTCAAGTGCTTTTGATGCAGCTTCACTGATCGGACGAATTGTAGCCAAGTACAGAGCATACACACTGGAGTCTTGGTTATTTTTAGTAAATTTTAAAAGAGGTGTTCTTATTAAAAAAAAACCCTCCAGGAACCTCTTTCGGTCCAAGTGGACCTCAATCGGGGAATCAAGGAAGGGTTGATTTTATTATGATTATCAAAACAATAAATGAAAAATGGAATCAGAGATCCACAACACCGGTTTTTTAATTAGTCCTACCACACATCTCTTTCTCCTTGCGGGTCAATCAGGAAGTCGTGGGGTAAGTACTATGATTACTTTTGAATTGAAAATATGGAATAATGCAAAATATTATCGAAGTATACAATCCTGCATGTCAATACTAAACTATAACAAAAAATAGAAAAAAAAAAGCTAAAAACATGAAACGGACGCGGATCCCCCCTGGGGGATGGGGAGCCGGCTCGGAAGAGCCTACTCAAAAAAGATTTCCTTTTATTATTATTGGTTACAATATCAGCAAACTGAAATATCAGAATCCTCTTGGTCCTTATACGGGATGAAACCAAGATCGTACAACTTTCCCAAAAGTTTAAGATTTCAGTCAAAGGGGAGACCCCCGGGGGGATTTGAATGACCTCAAGGCCACCTTTGACCAGCAGATTCTCTTCTTTTTTGTTACACTCGCTGAAAACCAGCAAGCATGTTATAATGAAATATGCCCAAAAGCACTTTAAGAGTACCTTTGGGTTAGCCTACCTTAACTAAAAAAAACTAAGTTAAAACTAGCTAAACCGGTGAAAAAGGAACCAAGGAAAGCAAGCTTTCCTTGGGATCTTGGCTTTTTGTTTGTGCAGCCAATGAAATATGCACTGATTGCTGGATTTAATCTTTTTAAACCAGAAAAGGAAATCTAGATCATGCAACCTACTGATTCTCTTTAACTTGCCATGCAAAATAGACGATTTCCCTAAGCTAGATCTAGAATGCTTAATGATACTTTTCAGAAATGAGATTTAGACTACGAGCTTTGAAATAGTAGATCTATGTAATTTTTACTTTAATATGACAGATCTAAATTATAACAAAGCTTGCAACCAAAGTAACTTGTTAAGATTTGGATTTTTATAAGGAGGAAGAGAGAGGAAGAGTGCTGGTAGCTTTGAAGATCAACCGTGGAGCTTTCAGGTGGAATGTCGAGGGACTATGCCTTTGAATGGTTTTGGAGAGAGTGAAGAAGCAAACTAGATTAGTATCCTCTCCAAGCTAGGAACTTGCAACTGAAATCAAAGACTTGCCAAAATACTTGTGAGATCCGGTTAATACATACATAGAGATTTAGAATAACATGCATATAAACTTATAAAACATGCTGAATATAGATCTCTAAACATGCATCAAAGGAAAGGGATGGCCAATAAACTTATTGAAAAGCTCCTTTCCTATCAAGATTATAATAAGCTTATTATCAATCTTAGTAATGAATCCACAAACAATCAACAAATTATGAACATAGATACAGGTTACCTCAGTAAAACATGGCAATGCTCATCCACACATAAAATGACATGACATCATCTTGCCTCCAAAGCTTTTCTTTATTTCAAATGAACAATAACAACAATACAATAGCAACAACACCTCAAATCCCAGTTTTAACTTAGCTTGGAAGAGGTGATCTGAGCTTTATTTATACAAAAAAAAGGAGATCCAGCCTAGGGGGGCGCAAATCCCAAGGGGATAGATCACTGCACCTAAAGGAGAGTCCATCAATGCTTGATCTGAAGCTGAACTGAGCTTCCACTGAGTCTACTTGTTAATCGAGGGGCTGATTGAGTTGATACATCAACCTGCTGACTGACACATCAACCACAGAGCTTCCAGAAGAGCCCACACGTGTGGAGAGAGAGAGGGCGCAATTCCCCATAAAGGAGGCTAAAGTTCAACTCTGGATCTGTCCAGATCACCTCCTTCAGTCAAGGATTTGTCAGATCCAATCAATCTGGTGTCGATGAGACTGATTTCAATCAAATCGGTTGAGAATCCATTGAACTAGGATTTTGGATTTGCTCCATTATTCATCAATTTATTAATTAAAATAATCAATAAATGATTTTTTGGGGCTTTTTGACCTGAGTGATGGAAAACCACTAAAAACTAGGAAATAGTGGGTCTATAGGTTTACATGGTGCTCTTAGCTTGAAAATGAGCACCCCCATGACTGAAACTGATTATTTGGCCCATTTTTATTACAAAACCAATTTTTCCAATTAGACTATTAAAAAATAGCCTAAGTTTTTGTGGAAAAATCAAAATTTAAAAAACTTGAAAAAAAAAAAAAAAAAAAACCTAGGGGGACTTAAGACATGTTCATATGAGTCGACCATGATGCCTAACATGTTTATACATTGACACATAGACTCTAATAACCTCAGTAGGCCTAAATGCCAAGCCGACCACCCCAACTTTGGAGGTATTGAGTGAAAAACTCGGAAATTATCAGTCATTTATTTAACAACCAATAATAACCAAGGGAAAAAACACCCTAGGCTGATCAGATTGACAAATAAAGCCTAAGAGACCGAGTCTTTTACAGACACTATCATGCAAGAACATTTATTACAATTCCCTCATGGGGTATGAACATGTGAGATAGTACAACAAGCACTTCCCAGAAGCACTTTTGAAGGCCTTCTGAAGTCTGAACAAAAAATCTTTGTCCGGTTCACCAGGCTCACTTGATAAAAAACCACTAAGTACAACTTAGGTGGTAACAACACCCAGGATCGCACCCAAGGTTGCGGAAGGCAGACCTCAAGGTAACAACAGAACCGCTTTAGGAAAGGGAGCCAGCTCCTCCATTTCAAGAGAGGGATCTATCACGAATTATATAACAAGGCTAGATTTAAAGATAAAACAAATTTGAGTTGATTTCACGATTGAAACGAGACAAACACGATTGGGCCATGGAGTGACAATTATCAAAGTTACAAGGTGATTTGCGTAGGAAATGCTTGCAGAAGCAAGATAGTACCTCGGTTACGGTCGATGTATTTTGGTCTGGTGGAAAAAGAAGAAGGATGATAGCCCTTGACGTAGAGCACCATTTAGATGAATTCTACGTCAACTTTGGTAGAAATAGATTGTGGATATCAGAGACAATAGGCAGAGCATAGTAAAATATGAATTCTGAAACTACCATACACTTATGATATGAAAGAAAAAACATAACGAAAAGATTAATAGGGAAAACATGCACATAAAGGAAAGAGATCAACAGACCGTAACTTGGAAATACACATGAATTTCTGCGTTCAAAGACCAATGTCAGGTGCTGCAACTTTATTTAAACTGATCAAAATTACATATACTCAAAAGGTTTTACAGATTTCAGCCCTTTCCCTCTCTGTAGAGGGTATATTTATAATGTTCTAGATCCCTGAGGCTAACCTTGAAACAGGGTCAGAAATCTGTTACAACCATAATCAAACTCCTAACAAACTTAGACGTGGCATATGCGCCATGATTTATACATACAAAACAGAGAATATGGAGAGGTGTGCATGCTAGACTTTAACAATAATGCATCGCCTACAGTTTTTCGGCTCGCCTTTCGTGAAAACGACGGCTCGGACACCTTTAGTGATTTTATGCTGACTCCGCTTGAGTTGTTTCTCCTCCTGTTGGGCATGCAACACGTCTTTCTGCTTCTGGACCTTTTATGTTCATTCTGTGTTCGATGGCATGTTCTGCCTATGTTCACAGCGGGCATGAAGGTTTATGTCCCTTCTGTGTTCGGCTTCCTGCCCGACACTTCTGTCTCCAGGTAACACTTTTGTTTGCGAAGACCTAGGGAAAGACTGCCCTACTTTTCGACAGTAACATGTCTTTGGTGGGCTTGTCATTCTTGTGCTTCTCTTCTCCCAGGAGCAGGGTCCTCCTACAAGTCATACGGTGCGACACCTCCTTGGATTTGTCATCACCCCAAATAAAGTTGGCAAGTGGAGTGAGTGATAATGACAACGAAGGCCTCTGATCCTCCATCCTGCGTACGAGCATCTGCTCCAACCTGGCTTCCCTAGCAATGGATACTACGTGCTGTGATTATGGAGACAACGACCACTTCCGGAGGCTTCAGCGGGATACCCATTAGACAGGAAATTCCAGGCACTGTTCCGCGGGGGTGTTGCATTTTATTAGGACAACAGTGCCGTCACCAGCCTCAAAAGGTCTTTTTAATGTGATTAACATCCTTCCATCGACCATACTGGCATTAGAAAACTTCTCTAATGTAATGAACATCTTTACCCTGATGGTTGGAGCTCTCTTAACATGAAAACCTAGGAATGACAAAATTTCAGAGTGGTGCGCATTGGCTGATAGAATACCTCGGCAATATAGGTTTCTCAAGCAGGACAACCATAACAGACCTCCTTTCAAGACTCTCAAGATTCTCGGCTATATAACATTCAACCACCTCTGCCTCTCTTTAACGTTTACCCAGTCTGTATATTCGAATGGCTCCGACTATGGTGCTTATAAAGGGCTGGGTGGTTGAACTCAACAACAGCCTCATCAAACCTTCACACATGCCACCATTGAGTAACATGAGGACAGCACGCACGATCACGTGGGTTCCAGATCCAATCCTTACGCGGAGATATCAGCCATGTTGCCCCTTTTTGTTACGTCGTCATGCTATCGATAGCATAAGTGACCTCTGGCTTCAATCTTCATTAGCCCTCGGTTAACTCATGGCATATGGACTAGACATTTGGTGTTCATCGACCTCTTCGGGTGACGGTATTGGAATGTCCTTTCTCTCTGTGCCTCTGTTTCTTTATCCTACTTCGTGTGAGGGCCTTACTCATCTTTCGTCGTTTGATCATTAGGGCGCCCCCAATTATCATATGCATGAGGCCGAAAAACTTTGGATTTTGGGAAGTGCTCTATGCCGTGGATTTCATTCCTGGTCGTAGATCCGTTTAAGTGGCGTGTAGACTTTCGATTACCCATCACCTCTATCCTTCGTTTACTTGCCTCCACAACGTCGCTTCTTTGCTTCCAGGGTGAGTAGAACTGCCTTCGATCATGGATCTTCGTTTTGGTCTTCACAAGGGCCTTTAAAATGTGTGAGCTGTATGCAAACCCGCAGCTCTTGACCTTGATTCTTTCTCGTGCAACTTTCAACAAGCGAAACATTTTCATCCCTTTGATCGAAAGGTGCTAGATCTTTGCCGTCCATTTTTGACGGGTATACCGTATTTCAGAAATCTTGAGGGTGATTTGCTTTGCGCATGTTCAATTAGCAGAATCACTGTTCGTCGTGGATCTCTCAGAATCACTGTTCGTCGTGAATCTCTCCTCGACTCAAACTTCGCCATCGAGACTTGCCTTCATTTTAACCCATTTTGCCGATTTGGAAAAAGGAATCGTTGCGAGCACTTTGGATTAGCGGAAAATATCTCCTTCGCTGATTTGACTCTTGTCAATCTCGACCCTTGAAATCTGTGGGCATTTTAACCTTATTTCTCAAAATGCAAAAGGCGACTTTTGTCGTGCATGTTCAATTAGCAGAATCACTGTTCGTCGTGGATATCTCAGAATCACTGTTCGTCGTGGATCTCTCCTCGACTCAAACTTCGCCATCGAGACTTGCCTTCATTTTAACCCATTTCGCTGATTTGGAAAAAGGAATCGTTGCAAGCACTTTGGATTAGCGGAAAATATCTCCTTCGCTGATTTGACTCTTGTCAATCTCGACCCTTGAAATCTGTGGGCATTTTAACCTTATTTCTCAAAATGCAAAAGGCGACTTTTGTCGTGCATGTTATATTTGCGAAACATACTCTCTTTGTTTATCTGGCTCGTCGTTCGATCGCTACCGTTGAAGTACTCTCCCCTTTATGTGGCCTCAGTTGACCTGGGCATTTTGTCCCTTTCCTCCACCTTGGAACGACGAAGGGCTTATGACCATAGATCTGTTCATTTTTCTTCATTTGATGGACCACAACATCTGCAGGTTAACCTTATCTTGCTTAAGTCGAAACTTCAAGCCTATTTCCTGTTCTCACGCAATTAGGACCAAATTTTCCTGTTCTCATGCAATCTGAAGGCCTAAAAGCTTAAACCTTTTCAATCATCTTCCAACCTCGGCTTAAAGACGACCCTTGGGGAAGTTCACAGAAACTCTTAAGGTCGTATGACGCAAAATCCAGCAGACCTTATTTCTCCAACTAATTAGCACAAAATCAGTGCTAACAATTGGCTCCAGCTAGAGATGTTATCCTCCCTGTGAGGTAGCAAAGAACCCCATAGATCAGGTGCCGAATCCATTGGGCGACTCTCCAGACCTCGCTGCAACTCTCTAGCATTCTCTGAAAACCAAAACTGCACCAGCGTCGAAACCAGATTGGAAAATTGAAGCTGATACTAAAACTGCTTAAAAGAAATGCTCGCCATGTCGAGCTTATTCATCTCTACCTACCTACCCTACTTACTGAACCTGAATGCCCAATGAAGTGACTTCTCACTTCCAATGAAGCCAGTCAAGTAGATGGTCCCACAAACCAACTTTGCACTCATGTATGACCAAAGGAAACGTTAGTACAAGGGATTTGATCTTCATTGTAAAGATGTAAATAGTTACTACCATTACAAAGCCTCTCCAAGTATTCTGCCACTGGATCGTGATAACCTGCAAAGTCCTTTGTTATTTGTTTTTTATGATAGAACTGCTCCAACTGCAACACCTTTGGCATCCTGTCGAAACGTTCCCCAAGAGAACCAGGCAAAGAAAACTCTCGACTAGCTTCAAAGGAAACATCAACTTCTTTACATAAGATCTTCGGGTCTAAAAATGGATTCCTCATATGTGTTTTGAAGGAAATAGCCTTGTGTTCTTTAACAGAATCAGGAAAATTGATTCCTGAATTCAAAGGACATAAGGGAACAACCCTCTTGGAGTTTCCCTCTCCTTCCTAGCCGAAAAATCTTTCCATATACTCGACTATAGGATCATAAAAAGCACGTCAACCTCTAGAAAATTTTGTCATTTGCTTATCTTGAGAAAGCTGCTAGAGAAGTAACCCCTCTTTCCCACAATCGAACTGGTCTTCGAAGGAACTATGCAAAGAGTACTCATGACAATTTTCAAATGAGACATCATGACCCTCATTCGAACTTTTCCGAATTTAAAACTTTATTCTTTGTACATGCTTCAACAAAGACACAATCATTTTCTCCAACAGGATCAAGCAAACAAAACACTTCCCCCTGATGTGAAACTTCTGAATTTGAAAAATATGGGGAAACATTTCTTTTGGGATCCTCTTTTCCTTCTTTATGAGGTCCTGGACTTGCAAATTCTACAGCTGGTTTTCTAGGCACGACATCCCAGTAATCATCTTCATACTCATCATACACCGGTAATCTGAAAACTTCTTTAGGATCATCATCAACAACACTTATGACGAGCTGACCGCAATTTTCATAAAACAAAGGGTTATAATCCCTTCCTTGCACAACATTAATCTGATCTTTTTCTTGCCCATACAAATCAGGATTTGATGGCAAGGCAAGTTCTTTTCGTTTGCATTGCTCATTCAACTCTAATTCCCTTCCCATTTTGTCATCACTGTCTTGATCTGAAAATTTTCTAGACATCCTAAGATTGTCTTCGACCTCTAAGGCATCAATAAACATACATTGCAATGTAACTGACCTTCTTTCCAAAAGCAGAAATGACGATTCGGGGGGGAAGACAGATGCATAATGCAACTTAGCAACACCTTCTAATAAAAGCTTGCAAACCTCCTGTTGAAACTGAACATAGTTTCATCGTTATGTTTCTTCATGGAATAAAACTCTGAAAGTATTTGGTCCAATGATCTCCTTTCACCCCCCAAAAAAAAACATATGAGAAAACTCTTCCCATGTATTGATGGATCCAGGCTGCAAATGTTTAAACCATTTCTTCACATCTCCTTGCAAAGATTGGGAAAAAGGTCTCATACAAACATCATCATGCTCTATCTCAAAGAGGTCAAGGAAATACTCTAAGGCTTGTAGATGTTTCTCACCTGTAAGCTCCTTAGATTCTCCATCAAACTTAGGAAGGTATTTGTAGTGTTTTGTAGGAAAATCATGGAGGATAGGAGGCAAGTGAAGTGGTCTATACTGGTTTTGGGTGTTGGAAAGAACATATCTATGTGGAAAGGATATAACCTCAGGCATGGCATCGTGAGGCTCACTAGGCTGTTTTTTAATGTCAGGTGGTTCAAACAAAAGGTCTTGATTAAAATCAGATGTACAGGATGAAGAGATAGTCTCAGTTTGTAAAGAAGGATATACAGGAGTGAATTCGTGACTTTGTTTGGAGTGGAATAAGCCATGAGGGATTCTTTTGATAAACTTAGGGAAGGATAAGGAAAAATTTACAAGAAAAGATAAGACGTTTTGAAGAAAGTTGAAATTCGAGTACCTTATCCATTTGTCATGCCTTTCCATGTCTTTACATTGGGTTCATTTTCCCAGTGGAATCTGCCAATTCTTCTTTGAAGATTTGATTTTCTGGATCACGTCACCAGTGGGGTCGTTGAAATGTCTGAAACATGGATTCTTTGAAAGAGGAGTCGTCGGGTGAAGGATGTATCATCTTCTTGATGCCTGACCACTGTTCACCATCAACAGTTAGATTTAAAACCTTATCGTTCATACGCTAGGAAGATTTCAACCCCTCTTCCCATATCAGTCCTTTTGGCCACTGATCTTCCCAGTGGAGTCACCTTCTAGAGTCTTTTAGTGGAGTCACCAGGGCAAATGATACAACATTTTTCTGATGCAGGAGTTTTCGGTTGTCCACAAAAACACTTTTAACCTTAGGGTCTTTGTCGTTTTTTCCCAGGGATGATTTTCAATTTCGTCCCCAGCAATGGTGCCAGTTTGTTAGCACCCAGGATCGCACCCAAGGT
The DNA here is from genome assembly GCA_001517045.1 of Pseudotsuga menziesii. Lineage (NCBI taxonomy): Eukaryota > Viridiplantae > Streptophyta > Pinopsida > Pinales > Pinaceae > Pseudotsuga > Pseudotsuga menziesii. The sequence goes on from LPNX010750923.1 coordinate 621,547, forward strand.
TGCGGAAGGTTGACCTCGAGGTAACAGTAGGATCGCTTTAGGAAAGGGAGTTGGCTCCTCCGTTTCCAAAGAGGGATCTCTCACGAATTATATAACAAGGCCAGATTTAAAGATAAAACAAATTTGAGTTGATTTCATAGTTGAAACGAGACAAACACGATTGGGCCATGGAGTCACAATTATCAAAGTTACAGGGTGATTTGCGTAGGAAATGCCCGCAGAAGCAAGATAGTACCTCGGTTACGGTTGATGTATTTTGGTCTAGTGGAAAAGGAAGAAGGATGACATCCCATTGATGCAGAGCACTAGTCAGATGAATTCTACGTCAACTTTGGTAGAAATAACTTGTGGATATCAGAGACGATAGCCAGAGCATAGTAAAATATGAATTCTGAAACTACCATGCACTTATCTCATGATATGAAAGAAAAAACATTACAGAAAGATTATTAGGGAAAACATGCGCATAAAGGAAAGAGATCAACATACTGTAACTTGGAAATATACATGAATTTCTGCATTCAAAGACTAGCGTCAGGCGCTGCAACTTTATTTAAACGGATCAAAATTACATATACTCAAAAGGTTTTACAGATTTCAACCCTTTCCCTCTCTGTAGAGGGTATATTTATAATATTCTAGACCCCCGAGGCTGACCTCGAAACAGGGTCAGAAATCTGTTACAACCATAATCAAACTCTTAACAAACTTAGACATGACGTATTTGCCATGATTGATACATACAAAACAGAGAATATGGAGAGATGCGCATGCTAGACTTTAACAGTAATGCAACGCCTGTAGTTTTTCGGCTCGCCTGTCGTGAAAACGACGGCTCGGGACACCTTTAGCGATTTTATGTAGACTCGGCTTGAGTTGTTTCTCCTCCTGTTGGGCATGCAACATGTCTTTCTACTTCTGGACCTTTTATGTTCATTCTGTGTTCGATGGCATATTCTGCCTATGTTCACAGCGGGCATGAAGGTTTATGTCCGTTCTGTGTTTGGCTTCCCGCCGACACTTCTGTCTCCAGGTAACACTTTTGTTTGCGGAGATCTGGGGAAAGACCACCCTACTTTTCGACCGTAACAAGTCCTTGGTGGGCTTGACATTCTTGTGCTTCTCTTCTCCCAGGACCAAGGTCCTCCTACAGGTCATAGGGTTGACACCTCCTTGGACTTGTCATCACCCCAGATAAAGTTGGCAAGTGGAGTGAGTGACAATGACAACGAAGGCCTCTGATCCTCCACCCCCCCGTACGAGCATCCGCTCCAACCGGTCACCCCTAGCAATGGATACTATGTGTTATGATTAGAAAGTGACCACGTCCAAAGGCTTTGACGAGATATCCATTGGAAAGGAAATTCCAGGCACTGCTTCTGCGGGGTTGTTGCATTTTATTAGGACAACAATGTCGTCACCAGCCTCAGAAGGTCTTTCTAATGTGATGAACATCCTTCCATCGACCTTACTGGCTTTAGAAAACTTCTCTAATGTAATGAACCTCTTTACCCTGATGGTTGGAGCCCTCTTAACATGAAAACCCAGGAATGACAGAATTTCGGAGTGGTGTCCATTGGCTGATAGAATAACTCGGCAAATAGGTTTCTCAAGCAGGACAACCATCACACTTCCTTTCAAGACTCTCAGGATTCTTGGCTAAATAACATTTAACCACCTCTGCCTCTCTTCAACTTTTATCCAGTCTGTATCTTCGAATGGCTCTGACTGTGGTGCTTATAAAGGGATGGGTGGTCGAATTCAGCAACGGCCTTGTCCACACATCCCACCATCGAGTAGCATGATGACAACACGCACGATCACGTGGGTTCCGGATCCAATCCTTGTACGGAGATATCAGCCTTGCCGCCCCTTTTTGTTACGTCGTTATGCTATCAATTGCGGAAGTGACCTCTGGCTTCAATCTTCATCAGCCCTCGGTTAACTCATGGCATATGGACTAGACATTTGGCGTTCATTGACCTCTTCGGGTGAGGGTATTGGAGTGTCCTTGCTCTCTGCACCTCTGTTTCTTTATCCTACTCCGTGTGAGGGCCTTACTCATCTTCCGTCGTTTGATCATTAGGGCGCCCCCAATTATCATACGCACGAGGCCGAAAAACTTTGGATTTCTGGCAGTGATCTATGCCGTGGATTTCATTCCTGGTCGTAGATCCATTCAAGTGGCGTCTGGACCTTCGATTACTTGTCACCTGTATCCTTCGTGTAGTTGTCTCCAAAACGTCGCATCTTTGCTTACAGGATGAGCAGAATTGTCTTCGACCATGGATCTTCGTTTTGGTCTTCGCAAGGGCCTTTAAAATGTGTGAACCGTATGCAAACCCGCAGCTCTCAACCTTGATTCTTTTTAGTGCAACTTTCAACGAGCGAAAACATTTTCAGCCCTTTGATCGAAAGGTGTTCGATCTCTGCCGTCCATTTTTGACAGTACCGTATTTCGCAAATCTTGAGGGTGATTTGCTCCGCGCATGTTCAATTAGCAGAATCAGTGTTTGCTGTGGATCTCTCCTTGACTCAATCTCCGTCGTTGAGACTTGCCTTCATTTTAACCCATTTTGTCGATTTGCAAAAAGGAATCGTCGCGAGCACTTTGGATTAGCGGAAAATATCTCCTCTGCTGATTTGACCCCCATCAATCTCGACCCTTGAATTATGCGGGCATTTTAACCTTATTTCGCAAAATGCAAAAGGCGACTTTTGTCGTGCATGTTATATTTGCGAAACATACTCCCTCCGCTGATCTGGCTCGTCCTTCAATTGCTATCGTTGAAATACTCTCCCCTTTACGTGGCCTAAGTTGACCTGCCCATCCTGTCCCTTTCCTCGACCTTGTAACGACGAAGGGCTTATGACCATAGACATGTTCATTTTTCTTCATCTGACGGACCACGACATTTGCAGGTTAACCTTCTCCTACTTAAGCCGAAATTTTCAACCCTATTTCCTGTTCTCACGCAATTAGGACCAGATTTTCCTGTACTCATGCAATCTCAAGGCCTAAAAGCTTAAACCTTTTCAATCATCTTTCAACCTTGGCTTAAAGACGACCCTTGGGGAAGTTTACAGAAACTCTTAAGGTCGTATGACGCAAAATACAACAGACCTTATTTCTCCAACTACTTAGCACAAAATCAGTGCTAACACATACAACACGTCTGTCACCTCTAGAGAATCTATTGACTCCAATTGGATCCTAATTGTTCCAACTCCCTTCACAACACACTTAGCATGAGTGTCAACCTCCACATGCAAATCTCGGTTTATCCCTGACAATTTGATGAGCAACTGACGTGTCCATGTCATTTGATGAGAAGCCCCACTATCCAAAAACCACGCACTACTGAAAAGTTAAAACTGTTCCATAAATACATGAGACTAACAAGAACTCGTTCTTAAACTTCTTAGCAAACTCTTCAACTTGAGCTTCTGCAGTTGTTGCTACTTGCTAAGACTTACTCTTTCTTCTATTTTGGACACTTTGAAGCATAGTGGCCACACTTGTGGGACGCAAAGCACTTGATTATGCTCTGCCCTTCTTCATCACCCCTTGTGAAGTTAACACTCTACCTTTAATGTTCTTGCTTCTCTTTTCTTGACTGGAAAGAGCAACATTTTTCTCATCATTCTCTTGCTGGCCTCCAAATAGAGACTCCTCCTGAATCTCCTCTTGGATGAAGTCATCCCATAACATCTCCTGGTCAAGGAGTTTATCTCGTGCAACGATCCCTTTGACAAGGGGTGCCCATCTAAGTCACCTGACACAAGGACATGGGAATACAAGTGTCCGACACATACATGATGACCCCTAGAATCAAGACACAGAGGACATGTTATATATATATATATATCCATTTTTTTTAGAAACTAGACTATTTACAAATATTTAATAGAAATTAGAATCAATATACATTACACATTCACAAATCACATTGGATATGTCAATGATAGACTTAGTCTCATTCCATCCCTCACCCAACTTTGCCTCAGGCCCAGATTCCCTTGTTACATGCCTCCACAAGGGGTATTTCTTCTCTTGGGCTTGTTGTCTTGCTAATATAGGGTTATATGAAACACCAATAACTCCACTAGCATTAGGTGGAGCAATAACAACATTAGATAAATTCAAGCTTGAATTTGGAGGAGAAGGGGAGACACCAATAGGGATATTCGTCCCTCTCCTTTGCCCTTTACCAACTGCCCTTGCTGATTGAGACCAATGTTTTAAAACTCAGAACCGAGAGTCGAACCGGTCCAGGGTCAACTCGGACCGGAACCGGAACCGGTAATGAACCGAAGCGGTTTGATTTCAATGACTAGGGCTATTAAACAATACATAAAAAATTTCAATTTTAATGAAAACAATATAATTGATCTTTATAATTGAAAACACAGGACACAAGTCCTTGGATTTAAATCATTAGTCTTGTACAAACCTGTGCGTATATCCTGATTCCCAGTTACCATATTCCTATGCATATATTGCATCCTACTGGTAATAATAATATCTGTAATAATATGTATGTGCATATATCATGGGTAGTGACTCACGAGTACAACAGGAGGAGGACGAAGTATAGATTGTTGTGTGGGAAACTTAGAGAAATCCAGGCTACAAATTTTTGTGATCGATAAATTGTTCGATAAATTGTTTTTAGAACCCATCGGATAATGTATTATAGTTACTTCTTATCAAATGCCTAGACGTAATGAAATTCTAGACGGAAAGTTTGATGAAGATAAGGATTTCCAAGTGCCTGATCAAGCCGTAATCCTTGCCATATCCCTGCGTAATATGCTTTTGCGAAAAAGAGTTTGCATCATTAAAAAATTTGTTCATAAAACCTTCACGAAATAAATATATCAGTAGTAGCTCAATCTACAAAACTCGGCCTGTTTATTACAGGCTTGGTCGTTTTGGACTGGTTCGGTACCGAACCGGCTGGTTGAGGCATTGGGTCAGTCGGTTCGATACCGAACCGGTCCTCGAGTTGAGTTTTTTACCAATTCGAGATTGGAGATGGTCTGGCCGGTCAACCTGGTCGGTTTCGGTTTCAACTGGACTGGTTTTTAAAACACTGATTGAGACATTCTTCTTGCTGCGTGTTGGAAAAATTGCAATGCTCCCACTAAAATCCACCTTCAAGTCATGTGCAATCCCTTGGAAAACCTTTTAATGCTCTTCACTTACAAAGAAAAACCCCTCTCAAAGCTCAAGCATCACTGAGAAATGTGAATGAATGAGGCTAAAAGTGTCATGTTTTTGTGACATGGTTCTCACAAATCAGGACACGTCCTGACACGGTGTCGGACACATGTTTTGGACGTGTCCTAAAACAGGACACGTCCAAAACTTGTGTCCGACACCGTGTCAGGACGTGTTCATGTTGATATGCAAACACGAGGCACTTCAAGCCTAAAGGTTATGTTTGGTTACATAGGTGCCCATGGCTTGGTGAAGCGATTCAGGGTAATCCTCACCAACTATGGATCTGCCACTTTCTCCCCAACCACTGTTAACTTGTCACAAAATTGTGTAATCTTGATCAGATAAGAAGCTACAGTATCTGTCTTGGACAACCTGGTGCTTCTAAGTTTCTCCTTCAACACCATCTTCTTGTTTTGGTTATTACTATGATATAGGCTTGTCAGAGCACCCCACATCTCCTTGGTTGAGTTCTTCTCAGCTATGTTAGGAATCAAATGATCCTTCACCGCATCTAACATTGCCCTCTTGGCCTTCACATCCTTTAGGTTGTGATTTACGAGGTCCTTAGGATCTGTCGGTGCAGTCACCCCTGTGCTTGTAAACTCTGGTAGGTTGTTCTTCATGAGAACCAACATGACCTACGCGTTCCAAGGGTTGTAGTTGGAGGTACCCTCCAACCTATCTTTGAATCGAATCCTTCCTGCAACCATTTTCACCATTGCTTGAAATGCTTCCTGCTTGAACTTGTGCTTCTCGGATCTATAACCTATTGCTTCCCAAGCTTATTTTTGCTGCCTAGATTCCTTTATGGGCATTTCTTGAGCCCTTTTCGCTGTTGGCCAGAGCTTTTTGCTCATTGTTCAACCACTTATTGGGCTGCCTGATTCTTCCTAGGTGCTACGTGGGGCTTGTTTTAGGCTGCTCGAAAAGTTTTGCAGTCTCTTTAATACATTTTTTCCCTTGCACGAGCTTCTATGTGGATGCTTGACTCTGTCCTTGCTTGCCCACCTGTATGGCGGCAGTCTGCTAGCAGCTGGCTGTAGTGGCCTTGGCGGTTTCCTATCCCGGCTGTTGGCCTCGGTGCCTATGCTACTGGCGGTTGTTGATAGCTACAACTTGTCACTTTTGCACACTACCTTCATCATTCGTCTGCTTTCCACTACCTCCCTTTCACTTGGCTGTTGACTCCTCTACACATCTCTGTCATCTACAACTTCCCTCAATCCAACGTCAGTTGCACCCATTGCGGGTTCTCCTTCTAGGCAACTCTACCTGCATCTGCTGCTTCTCCATGTGATCTGTCTCTGCTATCGCCGTGTTTAGCTCTGTACTCTCGATGACTGCTGCACTCAACTGCTGACGGTTCGACCTTCGTTGATCTACCATCTCTTGGCGTTCCCTGCAACTGACAACCTCAGTGCGTCTCTCCTTTTCCCACAACTTGTGGCTCTAGCTACTACATGTTTTCCTATGCTTGTTCTACCTATAGCCTTTCGCTACTCTTGTGGCTCGCACTTCCGCCCAAGCTTGTCCCTCGGCTCACGTCCTACCACCGTGCTTTTCCCTTTCGTGTGCTCGCATCCACAACAATCGTCGTTGCTACCCTTATCTGTCGGTGGTATGTGCCTAAGTCCCCTCTGTTAGTCGGTCCAACCCTCCCCGAGCATCATAGCTTGCTCCGTCACCTGTCCACTTTCCTTCTGCCTACAACCACCACTAGCTATTGGTTGGTCTACTGTAGCGGCCAACCACCCACAAAATCCACAGATCTCTTTTGCCGCTTCAACCTTCACTCAACCAATCTCCCGTTGTTAGTATCAACTCGTGCATTTTGGCGGCTATACGTGTGGGCGTACGTCTTGTACAACGACCCTACCGTATGACTGTTACACTTAATTTTATTTTTAATTCTTTCTAAATCTTTGCCAAGTTAGATCTCTTGCTCAGAGTGAAAAGCCGAGCTTTGATACCATGTTGGATTTTCATATCCAAATCCGGTTAATTGTCCCAAATAATTTACTTAAAATTATTAACAGAAAACACACTGAATTTAAACAACTACGCAGCAGAAAAACACAGGAAATCACATTCACATTTGACACTTAGATTTAGTCTAAAAAAGTCCAATTGGGAAAAACCCAACAAACAATGATTTTGATTAACTATAAAAACCCTGGGCTACCCCTTGCTCATTTACTTTAGAGTCTAACCTTGCCCCTGCACCTGAACACTTGGCTGAAAGTTCGTTTTCAACCACTCAATGAGATTGCACTCACTCTTTGTGACTGTTGTGTGTCCTCGCACCTAGGCTTCTTTTATAACATTACAATATGCAAATATCTTGGACAAATACCATAGGCTACTAAATACCATGGGCCTTCTAAGTTACTTTCCATAAAGTAATTACAAAATTACATTCGCTTTGGTAGTTCACTTAATTAAAGTGAATCTCCCAAGTCTGAGTGTCATTAATGACCCCTTCCACTTGTTAGAAACTGTCCACGTGGAAGTACCTGCCCGATGCTACACAAATCAACAATTCTATTTGCAGATTCATCAATTGGTAATTGGACAGGTGTATGAGAAGATGAAAACTTGAAAGATAAGATCAAAGACATTGTCAAGCCTAAAGATGTGATCTTGTATGATCATATTTGTAAATAGGTGGTCAAGCGGTGGGATAATAAAATTGTTCCACTCCATGCTTTAACAGATGTCCTCACTACAAAATATTATTCTGCATTGTGGTTGGCTCAACCAACACTTGGAGTTGGGGTTAGTAAAAGACCACATACAGATTTCGAGGTTCATAATGGATATATTATTGCATTAGGGAAACTGGTCCATGATGAGACTGTGTGATGAAGTATGAAGCAAATTGAGCAAGTACATTAGTGGCCATGGAGTCTTTGATTCTATTCATGTAGGTAAAAACTGGGATAGGCTGAATTCTAGAGAATGTTAAAACTTAAAACATGTATGGTGTTGTTACAACACATCTTGCATAAAGTGGTGGGGTGGGTGCCTTCACAAGTTGTGAACACTTCTTCTATAGAGAGGTGTTGGAGCATTTGCAACTTCATCCACAGTGAAGAGAAACAAAATAAGTGTAGACCAGGCAGAAAGCTTGGTTTATGTGCTTTACAACTTGAAGTTGTTGTTCCATTATTATGAGGTGGTGATGGTAGTACATATAAGACATGGGAGTTGGGACAACAAACCGGAGGATCATTGGGGGGATGGAGCAGTAACTCCGAGTGCTTGGAAGTTGAGCTTTTGACTAATCACCAACATAGATCCATCTTAAACCCGGATCTATCAAGCACCGAGCGGGATCCAATTTCTTGAGGTTTAATTTTTTTGAATCTTATACTCAAGAAATTTGATCCCTCTTTCTTGATAGATTCAGGTTTAAGCTTTATTTTTTTACTTTCCAGGCCAACATGGATTTCTTAAATTAATTTTCATAATTTTATTTTATTTTATGAGCCGATATTTATTTTTTAATTTTTAATTTTTGGTAATGTAGTGTTCCATTACTTACGTGACAACATCTCCCCCATACTGGGCTGTAGAGCACCTCGCTCCTCTCGGTGCAATGATGGGACTCAAGATGTTGAATGTGTTGAGATGCCATCCCCATCCACAACCGTTGTTGGCACTAGCAGGATTCCAGATGTTGTAGCTTTAGCTTCACAACCTCTACTACTGCATGGGTAGTGTATAGCTTGTGGTGGAGCTTGTCCCCATTTGCCAAGATTACTTCCTACTATTGTTGCTAGGTCACAAGAGTAGAAGTTGCTCGTCACAAGAGGAAATTATAATTATTTGGCTTTTTCAGTTTGGAAGTTAGAATTATTTGTCTTTATTATGGCCTATATTGACAGTGCAGTGTGTATTACAACTCTTTGTTAGCTTGGCTGGCTAGCTTGAATGATTGAGTGCTTTGAGCTTCACGCAGGAGGTCTTGAAATCAATTTGCGGAGCCACAAGATTTTCCTCAGAAGAACAATTACAACTCTTTGGTCATGATGCCTTCTTTCATTCGACAGTTAATGTTATCTGTTATATTGATAATTATTATTATAACTACTAGATGGTTGATGTTATTTGCATCTTGCTCTTAGAAGCCAAAAATTCTACTCTTGTCTGTTTTCCTTTTGTTCATTATAGTAATACATTTCAGATACTCTTTCAACTGTTGCTTATTAGTTTCAGAGATTAGTTTCTGGTCTTCTAATGTTTGTTGCAGAAGGCTATGCTAGATTCTAATACTATCTGTAACTCATTTTATAGAATGGTCTGGAGAGGTTCGGAGCATCACCTACTCTAATGATGGCAAGTCGGTATCAGTTGTCTACCGTGTAACTATTTATGGGGTTGATGCTGAGGTAATTAAGAAAGCAGTCTTTCTTTTTGTCACTAATGCACCTATACACAAATATAGGCTCATGTGGATACATCGAGAAATCTTGTGAAACGGATGTAAAATGCTGTAATTGATATCTTGGAAGGACGCATGTTTTGTTGCATCCTAAGTACATAATTTCTGTAATGTCAGAAATGTAATATTTTAAATGTTTCCTTAATCATCATTTTAAGGCATGTTATTGATTTCCAAATTTGGAGTTTCATTTAAAGGCATGTCAAACAGCCCTGATCTATTATCTCTGTTTTAAATATTTGCGCAGATTCATCGTGAATCGAGTGGGTCTGCTTCCACAGAAGACACAGGTTTTGGAGACCCTGTTCAAAAAGCAGAAGCAATGGCATTTCGTCGTGCATGTGCTCGTTTTGGTCTTGGGCTTCACCTTTATCATGAAGATATACTGTAAAATCTGACAAGGTTTGGGCAGTTTTGGAACAGTTGTGTGGCAAATTTTATGGTGAGATTTTGCCAATTTCGCTTAGTGTGGAAGAAAAAGGGTTCCATGGAGATCGACATATGGTTGGAGTTTGCCTTTTCCATGCCACAACAACTGAAGTGCGGCCTGTTTCATGTTTAATCTTTGGTCAACTTAATTACACGCTGTTTTTGACAATAAATGTTATTGCTGGACTGCTTCTGTGCCCTTTTTCTTTGCAGATCATGCTTCAAACTTCTCAAGTTTGGCATTAATTTTTGGTCTTCTATGCTTGAGGCCAACATGCTTTTTACGAGCAATGTAATTGATCGTCTAATCGATAGATTTTTTGAGAAATACATCTCTTAGTGTCTCTTTGGCTGAGCTGCTGCACTATAGCATATTATGATGATTAATGAAAAAACAATATTATACATAATTTAATGCCTCAGTATGGGAGGTAGTTAAAAATATAGTTTTTAAATAACCTATGCTTCTTTGGATCTGGTTGACAAATCTATTTTTTCTCTTCCGGAGCTAATTGACCAATATATTTTTTCTGAAATAAATTGGAGCTTATGTTTTGCAGTAAAATAGATTTGAGTTGATTGACGAATTTTAAGTTCAAGCTATGTCCAGTCAGAATCAGGTTGACAGTCTTTGTTAGAGATAGCTTGATGATGCATTTGGTGAAATGTTGCCTCCATGTTTGACGCCGGTTTTTTTGAACTATTTGATGCTATAAACTTGACTTGAGTGTGTCATGCCCCGGATTGAAAGTGCGGGGGAAATAGACTTAAAAATGGGCAGTGGTAGATTGTCTTACATTGTTACGCTGGTGATTAGAGATAGGGATATGTAGTTTTGTTTTAGGGTAATTTACGCGTTTCATATATGATCCGAGGACCAGCTATTTCGGGGCACCACTCTACTTAACGACTACCGAATCCATTTTATCCAAATCTAAACCAAGGTATCATTAAAAATAACCTCGTAAAAGTGAACTTTTGAGGACCAGCTATTTCGGGGCACCACTCTACTTAACGACTGCCGAATCCATTTTATCCAAATCTAAACCAAGGTATCATTAAAAATAACCTCGTAAAAGTTAACTTTTAATGAGATTGATTCTTAATTTTAAGGAAACTCTTGAGGATGAAGAAACTGCTTTTAATAACGTTATTGGTTATTTAAGGGAAACTCTGGAGGACGCGGAGGATGCTTCCTTAATGCTCATTGTAGACTATCTGCCTTCACTCAATGGCCATAATGACTTTTGCTGAACATCACTTTCATGTTTTCATAGACACTGCTGGCATCAAACCTTTTTTGGTGGGGTCTTAATAAATTGCATCCAGAGGAGTGAGGTGCTCTGAAGTTCAGTATGGGGGAGATGTTGTCAAGTAACTTAACATATATGTTACATTATAAAAAATAAAAAGTAATTAAAAAAATTTCATGTGTCTAAATAAAAAATAATGAAAAGTAATTAAAAGATCCATGTCAGCCTATATCATATTTCTTGAGTTTAAAATTTAAAAAAGAAATTACACCTTAAGAAATTGGATCCCTCTCGATGCTTGATAGATCCTAGGTTTAAGATGGTTCTATGCTTGTTTTAGTCATTTGTAAGGATTTTTGATTAGATCTCTAGTGTATAGTTTGAATGAATCCATAGGTCTATCATGTGTTTTCGTGTTTAATGTTGATGATTTTACATTTGAAGTTTAATGTATAGTTTGAATGGATGCTTAGGTTTATCATGCACCCCTTCTCCCGAAGTTACGGGGCTATTTTGCCGAGTTCCTTAGAGAGAGTTGTCTCGCGCCCCTAGGTATTCTCTACCTACCTACCTGTGTTGGTTTCGGGTGTGTTCCCATGTTTAATGTTGTAGGCATTTTATATTGGATGTTTAATGTATAGTTTGAATGAATGCCTAGGTCTACATGTATTCCCATGTTTAATGTTAAGATATTAGATATTGTAAGTGTGCAAGTCCAAGGTGAGTTAATGGGACATGTGCAATGGGTGTATTGAACACAAAATTATGTAAGGTGTTATGAAGAAGTCTCAAAATATAGAAATGGTATGTGAGTCGAATTTACACCATTACATAAAATTCAATTAATTTCATGCATCAAATTTTTATTTATATTGAAAGAAAACATTTGTAAATGACAATGAGAAAAGTTCTTGAAAAATTTGTCCATTCACTAAAATTTGAATGACCCCTTGATCTCCATAATGACCCAAAGATATGATCTGTGACAAGATGGAGACCCTCTTTCAATGGATAATCTGCCTTCACATTCAAATCTCTATATACATATGAAGGAGACATGCTCAAACCTCAACCATTTGTTTCAATTGTTCAATTATTGATCATAGAACCAAACTTCCCATACCAGTGATTCAATTCACCATTTTAGAAGTCCTTGAACACTTGCATTGAGGACCCACTTTGGACATAGATTCCACCACAACAATCAAATCTCTATATCCATGGGTGAAGGAGATGTATTAAAACAATATGATTGTTCATGATCAAAATTGGTTTTAGAACCAAACTTTCTATTCTATGCTTCTTGATGACCCATTTTACATTATAGAGGAGTCCTTTAAAAATTTAAAAAAAAACTCTACATATTCTATCAAATCTTTATTCTTTCCCAAGCAGTAGAGCTCCAAATCACAAGTATTTGGCAGGAAGGGTGGAAAAGTAGAGACGGGGTTGGGCTTAAAGGAGAGGTGGGGGAGTAGTGGATGGCATATGTAGAAAAATTAAATCAAAGTCATGTAAGAATTAAAGACAAGGATGACAAGTTGGTTTGGTTAAAAAATCCTAGTTAGGGAAGTATACAACTAAGCTCAAATATAGAGCAATGTTTGTGATTGCAAACCAAGCCGGTTTCTACCGTGGTGGAAATTTTTATGGAAGACAAAAACCCCTTTGAAGATAACGACCATCATGTGGTTAGCATTTATGAAGGAAGTGTTACCTTGAGAAATTTTCCATAAGATATGTTGGCAAGGCGCTAAGGGGGTGTCATTTATGTACACATAAATACAAAAACAAATGCTTGTTCTTATACTATCCATGTGAGGAGGTATTTTCATAAGTGATACTCTAAAGTTCAAGTTGGGCATGGATGTTCTTATTTGAGAATTTCATTGGGCTACTATACTAGATTTATGTTCTTGGTTTCATGGCTTGGATATTGGTAGAAATTGAGCGAAACTCTTGCATGTGCCCATGAAGGTAGAAAGTACAAGAATGTTAAACATGCAGAGCGGTAATCTGTGGATGTTAGACCGATGGTCAGATCAAGGTCATTATCAAATCAACGGTCAAGACTACGGTGTGAAAAAGTGTATGAAGGTTAGTAAATAGCTTGGACTCCGAAATCGATATTTAGTTCGCTTTTTCTATTAAAGAATAACCGTTGATCTAAAGTGGACCCAAATCTAATGATTGTCAGCAATTCTGCTACGTGCAAATGCGCGGAAGATAATAGCTAGGTCAAGCCGCATAATTGGAAAGTAATCGTCGCTCCATGATCCCACATTAGTGGACGAGAACAATCGTTAAGGAGATCAATAGTTGTAAACTAATCCACTAGGAGAAGTCTCACATTTTTTAAATCAGCTCTTCAGACACATAATTTTTATGAAGATCACTTTAATACCGGTTCAAATCCACCGTTGATATGGGTTGTTAAAGATCCAACAGTTCTAAGTCATTCCGCTGGTGAAAGAAGATAAATAGCTAGCTAAAGCCTCAGATACAAAATTCCTTAAAGATCTAGTTAAGTGGTCATTTCACATCCGTTCTATTAGACGAAAATTTGGCGATGAATACTGTTATCAGCCAAAATGGCACTTCTCCATCCGAGTGCTGACATTCCTCATGTTGGTACACAAAATGACAAATTTGGATTGAAGTGGCCAAAACACTATAGATGGGCAGGACCTTTGATACATTATCCTCAAATCAACCTTATATATTTTTATTATGAGTTTTGGGTTGCATACGCGACTATATGCATTGCAACTCGCGTGTCATACACGAGTATTTGCATTGCAACCCGCGTATACTTGCATACGCGAGTTTCCTTTGAGCAACACACGTATCATACGTGAGTTGCCTATATTAATACCCGCGTATACTTTGATTTGACATAAAAAATATAAATCAAGATTAGATGAGATTAGTTGGGTCTTAATCCATAACTATCCCAACCATCTCAACCATCCCAACCTTCGAAACCACTCAATTTCCCAAAGTATAAATAGAGGCCTTGGGGTGGGGGCTAATGAATCAATTTTGGAGAGCAAAGTTATGCTGGTGGTATATCTTCAGAATCTTGGAGCAACAGAAGTCAGAGTCCTTTGGTTACATATGAGTCCTTGTGTCAGAAGCTGGGTTGTATTCTTATCTTATTCACCGCTTGTTAATAAAGAGAATTCTTCTTCCAATTTTGTATTGTGTCTATTTCATGTATATTGGTTTAATGAATATGTTTGATTATATTATCTATATGCTTTTCATCTAACCTCTGATATATATATGTATGAGATATTACTTGAAGGATTTGCTCTTTGCAGGTGGAGAGGTGCATCCCTAGAAGCTTTGGAAAGAAGTGGAGCGAGAGAAGATCAAGCTTGGATCAACCGTCGTTAATCGGGTAAGTCAAGATTTTCTTTCTATTCTCTTTTCATTCTCTGTAAAAAGCTGATTGTCTGCAAGTTAGTACCAGACCCTAGGTTATAAGGGTGCAATATCCTGAACAAAAGAACTTTAGCAACCCACTCCGCCATAATGCATGCACCATGGGGGCACTTTGAAGTGCATCTTGGTCCATGGTTTCATGTTCTCTCTCCCTCCACTCCAACACCATGTTTTAGCCTATCCATAGAGCCATTTTCAAACATTAAAATCATTCAAAAAACTTTGATTTTGGCCCTAAATATTCTTTTCCTATGTCGCGCAGTATACGTGACTGTCCTTTGGGCATGTCATGTATCATATGCGGGTTGCTGTCGGGCAAGTCACGTATAAAACATGTGTACATGATTGTCTACGTTGCATACCCGTGTATACAGCGCGGCCTCCCTAAAACCGGCTTAAAACATCAAAATTTTACATAAAATTCAAATTTTGTTTGGATGAAATGAAAGAGCATGAAGAGCTGATTTACCTGACACTTGCGGATTTGATAATCGTCCACTGGTTTGCCCACACCGAGCAATTGAAGGCAAGGTAAAACTTGTCTATATTGGGTAAAAATGTGAAATGGTGATTTTGATTTCTATTTTTGCACTATTTATAGAAATAATTTAAAAAAAGTGGGTTTTTTTTAACCTGTAGTTTTTAATTTTTATCAAAATCAAACTAATACCATGTCATGTTTTCCTAATAAAACAGGTCCAAGGTTATTCAAAGTTGTTTTTCACTCATATAGGGTAGTATTTTGGTCATTTATATGCATTTTTGCATTTATACCTAATCCGCCTTAACCCTAGAATCACTACTTTGACCACAGACTATGGTATTTAACCATTTAGTACCTTGTCTATACCATTGTTCTTTCATGGATAGGGCTTTTCTTCCATGAGTACCCTAGCATAGAACACATTGATTGTATTTTGGTACTCATGCCGCATCTGTTGTAGATTTGGGGGAGCCTTCTTAGCTATTTTTATGCCAAATTGAGCTTCATTTTGGTCTCTTTTTACAAGCTATCCCTTTTATAAGGCTCCCCTCCCTTATGGAGTTTCTTTAGGCCCAGGTCTAACTCCTCAAAATAAACTTTACTGCCGAGTAAACTTGTCCATTCAGGCTCGTTAAGAATATGTGAATGGGCATCCGCATTGGTGGTAGGTTATCTCTTTCTCGGACCATGTGGAATAATACGAGAAATGATCACTCTCTTTTCTACGAAATTGAGAAGAGTATTCTCAGGCATAGGTTTATCGCTTTTCCAGACCTGAGGGACTAAAATTTACGGAAAAGGAACACCCGATATGAGCTTAGTTTTCTCTTTTTCGTGCTCTGAACCTAAACATGAAAAAGATTCCACGTATACTTTATGTCTTTGTCATGCTCGTTAAACACCAAGAACAAAACATCGAGTTTATTGTTGTAAGCCCCATTTCTCGTAACCAAATGTATCTTTTCGAGTGATCTTGCTTTCCTTCACACTCATAAAACTCAAGCTATATGCTGCTCTTGAAGGAGCGTTGGGTAGGTGGTAATTTAACCTTTTTCGGACCTCCCTGACTAAGTACAAAAAATGTTCGCCTTTTCTCCTTCAGAAGTTAAGAGAGTTCTTTTGAGGTATGTTTTATAATTTTTCGGCATCAGGAGACTAAATTGGACGAAAAAGGCCCCCACCCCCGGAGTCTTCTTTGGAGTTTTCAGACTCTCTAAACATGAAAACACCACACGAGCATGTACTAGTTCAGGCTCGTAAAATCCACGAATAAGTAACATTATCAAGCATTATTCCCTCTTCTCTTCAAGCTTGTCAAAAATGAAGAGAGGCCTGAGTTAACTTTCTTGGACTCATTAAAATTTAACAGGAAAGATAAGGAAGAAGTTTTCTTTTTGGGTTACAATCGGTGGCAACATGTCCTCCTTAAACATAGCACTCTCTGAATTTTTCGATACTCATGTCTTAGTGTACACTTTTAGTTCAGCTATCACTTCGAGTTTCTTACTCTTCTACTTGTCACTTATGCCTGGGGAATCTGATCATGTCTCCTACATGACAGATAAATCTAGTTGTTCTATTTGCAAAGTTAAAAGCTGCCTTGGGTCACCTCTATGTCGTGCTCACTGTTCAAGGATTTATCCCTGCTTTTGATTATTATCTTGATTCCATCATTATCCTATCTGATATAACTTGTGTCTACCTTCCTTTATCCAGTTCCTAGTGACTCTTGTGATCCGTTGGAGGATCTATTGCCTTCCTCATCACAACATGGTTTCTCATCAGTACTTCCTGAAGACGAAGACCTAGAGTTTTGACTATGGTACCCTAGGATTCACTTTCATCATTAGTGAATTCCTTTGCTTCAGTTGTCAATTATCACCTATTGATTGACAATCTGTTGAGTCCTATCCATGTTCGACTTCGACACATCTATTCATATGGCCTGGATTGTATTGGTTCCTTTGGATTTTGACGAAGACCTTAGGTTCAAATTTATAACCTAAGTTGCGCAAGATTGTGTTGTGTTCAGCTACACAGCTTCCAGATTTTTGAAGACTCATCATTATTGTATATAGTGGCTTCGATCCACCTTTGTAATATACATGGTATTGTACCCGTATCATATGATGTAATCAAATATTGTAAAGGAGCTAGTGTTCTAGTATATTGAACATAGCATCCTCAGATATGATTTTTGTATATGACATTGATATGTATTTGTTTCAGGTACTTCCTCTACTTCCTTGGACTTCTAAGTTCTCCAAGATAATGATTATAATGTATTTCGGCCATCGCTTCCCTCTGACCTCACACATTAAGGGGCATATGTTATCAGCCAAAATGACACTTCTCCGTCCGAGTGCTGACATTCCTTATGTTGGTATGCAAAATGACAAATTTGGATTGAAGTGGCCAAAACACTATAGATGGGCATGGCCTTTGATGCATTATCCTCAAACCAACCTTATATATTTTTATTATGAGTTTTGGGTTGCATACGAGACTATATGCATTGCAACTCACATGTCATACGCGAGTATTTGCATTGCAACCCGCATATACTTGCATATGCGAGTTCTCTTTGAGCAACACACGTATCATACGCGAGTTGCTTATATTAATACCTGCATATACCTTAATTCGATATTAAAAAATATAAATCGAGATTAGGTGAGATTAGTTGGGTCCTAATCCATAACTATCCCAACCATCTCAACCATCCCAACCTTCGAAACCATTCTATTTCCCAAAGTATTAATAGAGGCCTTGGGGTGGGGGCTAATGAATCAATTTTGGAGAGAAAAGTTATATTGATGGTATATATTCGAAATCTTGAAGCATCAGAACTCAAAGTCCTTTGATTGCAGAGGAGTCCTTGTGTCATAAGCTGGGTTGTATTCTTATTTTATTCACCACTTGTTAATAAAGACAATTCTTCTTCCAATCTTGTATTGTGTCTATTTCATGTATATTGGTTTAATGAATATGTTTGATTATATTATCTATATGCTTTTCATCTAACCTCTGATATATATATGCATTAGATATTACTTGAATGATTTACTCTTTGCAGGTGGAGAGGTGCATCCCAAGAAGCTTTGGAAAGAAGTGGAGCAAGAGAAGATCAAGCTTGGATCAACCGTCGTTAATCGAGTAAGTCAAGATTTTCTTCCTATTCTCTTTGCATTCTCTGTAAAACGCTGATTGTCTACAAGTTAGTAGTAAGTTGGTAACCCCAGACCCTAGGTTACAAGGGTTCAATATCCTCAACAACAAACACATTTGGAGATTAATTTGGCAAAACAACTATAATTGGAGATAAGTTAATTTTAGTTAACTTTGCAAATCTAAGTTCTATTAAAACTGAACTTAATAATGAAGATCAACATTTGAGAAAGGACAAGAAGAATTCTTGCAACAATTCAATGAAAAGACACGATAATTCAAGTAAAGATATGATGATATTTATGCATAATTCAAACCAACCCGAATCTCTTCAACGTAGGATAAAATTCCTCTGACCCTGATGCATCAATCTTCCTCCAGTTGGAAACTGGAGGTATCGCCATAGGCTTGCAATCCACCATCCTGAATCTCTTCAATATCTCCACTGCATACTTCCCCTATCCAATGAAGAAGCATCCATCTCTCTGCCAAACCTCCAATCCCAGAAAGTAATGCATCAACCCAAGGTCTTTCATCTTAAACTCAACTACAAGGTTGGACTTGCATTTGCCAATCAAGCTCTCATCTCCCGTAAGAAAGAGATCATCTACATATAGTACCACTATGAGAGGCACCTCACTTGTCAAGAAGTACAGGTTGTGGTCTGCCTCACTCCACTAGAATCCCATCTCTCGTAGATAGCTGTCTATCCTAGAGTACCATGCTCGAGGTGGCTGCTTAAGCCCATAAAGAGCTCTCTACAACTTGCATACATGCCTCTCTCGGTCCTCCACATCAAACCAATCTGGTTGCTCAATGAATACCTCCTCCTCTATGACTCTGTTGAGGAAGACAGTCTTGATGTCCATCTGATGGAGACACCAACCCATCTCTGCTGCTAATGAGATAATGGTAAGAATGGAAGAGTATCTAGCAATAAGGGCAAATGTCTCCTCATAGTCAATACCCTCCTTCTGTGAAAACCCCTTTGCCATGAAGTGCGCCTTGTACTTCTCCACGCTTCCGTCTGCTGCATGCTTTACCTTGTAGATCCATCTGGATCGGACCACCTTGCTTGTGTCCTTGTCACAACCTTCCATACCTGATTTTTCATGATTGAGTCATACTCCTCAACCATGGCCTCCTGCCACACATCATGTTGTGCAACCTCCTCAAAACTAGAAGGTTCAGAGTTAATCAACTCTGTCATCAGTGTCATATAGCTATGTCTCTCTGGTGGTCCATCTCATGAAGCTCTGTGGAGGATCCACCTGCCTGGAATCCTGAACTGTGGACGTAAACCACTTAGGCCTTGGCCTTGTATCTACCTGCTACGGTGGCTGGATATCTATCTCCTGTTGCAGCTCATCCTCCAAGTCAATGATTGAAGGTGTTACAACTGATTTTACCACACATGGTGGATCACACTTTTGTGGCCTTCCCTGTCCCTTTGCAGACTCTTTAGACCCCATGGACCATTTTTGTACCTTTGATGTTTCCAAGATCATCCCTAAAAACATGTCTTATTTGATATACATGACTTTTAAACCCATTCTCACGTATATACACGGATTTGACCCTTAAACCTGCGTACATCGGGATGTGTGCAAAAGGCCAAATAGTTTTGGAGTTTTTCTTGATGTGGATCCAAATCACTTGTCTCTTGGCCTTCCATATGCCTTGAGATCGCTCAGATTTGACCTTCCATTACCCCATTGAAGCACTATATAAGGAACCCTTTGGATACATTGAAAATATGAGTAATTGAAGAGCAAGAGAACTATAGTCCATTGTTGCCGGAGCTGATACTTGAGTCCGCATCTCTTTGTCCCTTGGAGCACTTTGTGTTCTTCCCAAGCTTGCCTTTGCTTGTGAGCTTGCTATCGAGAGATGGAGGATTGAAGTGGTGGAGGCTCAGGTGAAGGACTCAGTTTCTCCGATTCACAGACGTGCTTTATATTGTAATCTCTGTTTTATATTAAGAGAAATATCTTTTCCTATTCAATAATGTGTATTTAAATGAGTATTGAATCCATGGATGCTTTTAAATGCTTATATGTTATTGATTATATATGCTAGAGTAGGTTTGACACAATTATATATAGCATGCTTGTCTTGTTTGCTGAATGTTGAGGGAGCAAATCACTTATATAAGTGAGAGGAAAAGCTCAATGGGGATTTACATCAACCGTCCGGAATAAGGTATGTATCGAGATACTTTAGTGTTAGATATTTGGTTTCTCTTGCATATTGGAAAGGATTGATTTCTGCGGTTACTCTATCTGTTGTGGTACCCCAAGCCATAGGAAGTTTTCTCTGTAACAAAATTGGTGACCATACTGGGGAGTTTCTAGTCATTTCATTTGGGGGTTTTTATCGGCTTTCAATGTTCTTGAATTGCTCTGATTTCTCTATTTCTGAGTCGTGTCTAGGGGCATGTATGTCTGGTAGTGTTTGATAGGAGTAAAGTTTGTCTTAGCTTGTCTGTTTTACCTTCTTTTTTTTATCTCTTTTTCTTCCTATACGTGAGTTTTTGCTTCATAGTCGCATGTACACGCGGGTTTTACTGGGATTTCCCCGTATATACGCGGGTTTTCTGCACACAGTCGCATATGCCCTGAGTTTTTATTTTTAGGGGAAGATTAAGTGTTGCTGGGTGAGTTTTGATGATTGCTGAGTCTCCTTGGATGCTTCTAGAGTCTGTATACACCTCTGTTTTTGACCAGAGACGTCTTTTAGTTAGAATTTTTAAAAAATGTTCTTGTCATTGCATTTTCTATTTTTTGTTTTGAGATTAGTGCATTAGGTCTCTTTTACCTTGGTGCTTTGCTTGGGTGCTGTTTGATAGTGCTTGCAGAGTTTGGGGGTGGTAGAGTTATTCTTTTGCTTCATTATCTCATTTTAATTCAAAATATACAAAAATATTTGCTTTTTGCATCATGATGCATTTTTGCATTTCACATTTTGCATGGTACTTGCACTAGGTTTGCTTGGAATAGTATTAGTCAGATTTTCATATAGGAATGACCGCATTTTTCATTTGAAGGAGAATTTTGCATTTCATGTAGTAGCATACCCCGTTTTTCATTTGACACAGTGCATTTACATTGATTGTTAGGTGTGCATTTCACTTCTTGTTGCGTCATAACACCATTAGTTGCACGATCATTTACCCTTTTGAGTAATAAGCCAATTAAAATCAACGCATAATAAAATGAATTACACTCTTTTCTTTTATAGGGTGCACTAACAAGATTAGGTTTTAGGGTCTTGGAATAGTTCATTGTGAGTAAATTCTCCAAGACCACTGAACAACAACATGTATGTGTCTGTCCAGGTGAAAGTGTGAAATTCCTTGGTATAATTAGTGTTTCTCAGGATCCTCCTCTTACAAGGGAGTCAAGCACGAGGCACTATGAGCGGTTATTGATTGGGATGACCCCTAGTCATAACTGAGTAGCATCGAAGATATTTCCAGGATTGTATTCGTATCTGGGGGCTCTTTCAAGAGTTTTGGGCTTGGCTACCTTTCCCATACGGTCAATCCCGCCTGCGACTGTCCGCCTGAGCATTGATTATATTGAGGTGACCTTAGTTGCCTTACCTAGGTTATCGAGGGGGTGCTTTGTAGAGGTTATTTTGCAGGTTACCCGTTCAGGTTGGGGTCGGACAGCACAGTCGCTATATGCGTTGAAGCTGAGGGCCACAATAATTGGTTATGAACCTCCGCTTGTTGTGTATGGGAGTCTTAAGCCTCTCCTAGGCGAGACATACCTGCTTCATTCGGGAGCTCACATATCCTACCCTTGCTTGCTTGCGATTTGGCTTTACATTATATAGGTGTATGCTGCGTGCACGCTAGTTTGCCTAGGGTTTGCGTAATTAGAAGAGTCTTTTTCATTTTTTGAGTCATTGTGGATTCGGGTGCGGCATTTCACCGTTGTTGCTGTTTAGCAGGACTTCTGTCTTCCACATCTCTTCTTCCTTTGGGAGAGAGAAATAGACTATTCGGGCGGACTGCTTATCACATTGATTCACACACGATGGGAGATCACGAGGATGAGATTCCTGAGATGTCCTCTCCACCTCAAGAGGTTGGGGAGGAAGATCCTATTCCTGTGTATGATCCTTCACCTGGTATACCTTCACATTCTGGTTATGATCCCTTATTCACAGGTCACCGGTATTGGTTGCCGGGCGACGAGACTCACCATGAACCCACAAGCACTAGTCATGTTAGTTATGGCATGTCTGATATCACTGCACAGGATCCGACACATCATGCCGAGTCAGAAATTGAACCTAGCACTATGCCTGGGGGCATTCCCATTCCTTTCCACGCGGAAAGATTTGGAAGCACTAGTCACATTGCACCTTCCATCCCGACGGTGGAAGCTACCTCACATGTTCATCATAGGCCTAATGCTATTAGTCATATGCGGATACCAGAACTGAGATGAGTGACCATAGGGAATACCACTTATATCCCTTCACATGTCCCTTCGTCCTTTATTCCTACTCCTTCAAATGCATTCCTGACAACCCTTTTTCCCCCGCATTCACATGGTCCTTCGGGTCAAAATGTTGCTACTAGTCATGTTCATACTGCGACTACTCATACAGTAGTTTATTAGAGTCAAGCATCTCCTGTTGTCTCAGGAGGTCATATTCATGTTTGTAGATCGTCTTACGGTCCATCGCATGGCATTCCTCATATCCCTACTTATGGAACTTCTCATGGGATATCCCATGGGACATCTTATGGAACTTCTCATGCACCATATTATGGACCGCAGTATGGACATAGTTATCAAACTTATGGGTATGAGTATCAACAACCTGCTTACTCTAATTATGGCTTTGTAGCACCACCTAATCAAGGTTCACCACATCATAATGCTTCCATGCAGCCCTATACGGGTCAAACGGGAGGAGGATATTATGGCCAAGGCCATGGTATTTACAGTAGTCTGCCTTATATGAACCAAAACTATAAGGGAGCGTGGCATAGAACGACTCAACCTAGGCTCCCTTTCCTCGTAACGTTAAATCTACCTGACTTATTAAGACTAATGAACGATCCAGTATCTTATCACCCGACTTGGCCGACTGTCCCTACCAAGCTTCCCTCAGAAATTCCCAAATTCGAGGGCAAACCAGGAGAAGATGCTAGTGAACATGTCACTACCTTTCACCTTTGGTGCTCTTCCAACTCTTTACACTATTATTCTATCTGTTTGAGGCTATTTCAAAGCATCCTCACAAGGCCTGCAGCGAAATGGTACGTAGAGTTACCAAAGGGGGCATTCGTTTTGTTTGATGACCTTGCTATGACTTTCCTCTACCACTTGCAGCTACCAGTGCATTATGACGTTGGTACAGAACTCTTGTCGACATTTTGGCAGGACAAAGCCACACATATCTCAGACCATATCCAAGAGTGGCGTAGATGGAAGAGGTTGATTAAAGCTTTCATACCGCCGGAGTTTCTCCTTGAGTGGTTCCTTAAATCGTTGCTACCTTATATCGCGAAGGATGTTTCTACATCTGGAGTCCAGAACGAGGAACAAACAATTTTTAGGGCACAGGAACTGGATTTGATTTAGCTATTATATGAGATCATACCTAACACTCCGCGTTCTAGTTTCGATCCTAAGATCAAACCTGGACCACATGCCGATGAAATTGTGGGATGTACAAGTGCCAAACCTGCAGACTCGGTTATGAAACAAGTGAGTCAATTGTCTATTAACCAATCTGTGTCGGGACAAGCTACGGCATCGTCTCAACCCACCCAAACGACGAATGTACGTTTTGTGCAATCGTTGGACCAGAAGGGCAAATAGTAGCCCAGAAGGAATAGGAAAAAGGGTAAAAACAATCGTAAGGGTGAGAATAAGAACGAAAACACCAATTTTAATGACAAGAACGAACTTAATGTTGGGGGAGACAAGCAGTCTAAACGTAAGGTTAAGTTTCCTTGCAAGTTGTGTAAGGATGGCCACCTCACTCACTTGTGCCCTTGTATGGAAGACGCCTCGAGGTTCATAGCACAGGGCCCAGCTGTGCTGACCAATCCTTTACCCAATAATCAAAATATGAACTCAAGGACCCATGATCCTCATTCTGCGTTGGGTGGAGATCAAGATCCACCGAAAGCCAGTACTGGTCATGGTTGCATCAATATGGTGCATGCTACTAAGGTTGTGACTCGTGCGAAAGACTATTGTTCGTCGCAACCAGACCTGGGGAAAGAACCTCCTCCTACCGAGAGTCCTTTGTGTATTGAAAATCCTACGGATAAACCTGAGAGTGTACCTCGCATTCCTAAGGGAGTCTTAAAGCGGTCGAGGCACAATCCTAATGCCCGAGTTGCCCAGAACTATTCTGTTGTCAAGGATTTGGGCCACACTCCTTGTGTGATGTCTGCGCTTGAAGTTCTTCAGAGTTGTCTGTCGCAAATGAAAGCTTTTCTTTCTGCCCTTGGGGTGAATGATGATAACTCTTCTTTCGTCATCAAATTTGAAACCATGGGACTACAACCTTCATTTCCTTACTACGTGTCTCTCTTGATTCATGTGGAATGTCTTAACATGACCAGCAAACGCACTGTGATTGACGAAGGTGCTGCTGCTTCTGTGATGTCTTTGTCATGTTGGAAGGGTTTGGGTTCTCCCGAGTTGTCTAAATCTGCTACCATGTTGAATGCCTTTGATGGTAGATCATTTCGGCCACACATAATTCTTCTTTATCTTAAGGTCCGTTTGGGAGGGAAGACCGTCGCGATCGAGGTCGAGGTGGTTGATGCACCCCTTGACTACAATCTTTTACTGGGTTGGAATTGGATGTATAGTATGCAAGCCATAGCCTCTTCTCTATTTTGAGTTGTGTGCTTTCCATTTAATGGGAAGATTGCTATGATTGATCAAACATCATTCAAAAATCCAAGTGTTAATGCATCGACAGGAGTTTCGATCCCGATTATCGATCATTCTCAGCCGGCAACTGGGAGTGTGGGTGTAGGTATGTATCCATCCCTTATGGGGACATTTAGTTGTCCTGCACCCATCCTTATGATTGGATCACGTTTCGATGGGGATTCATCTTCATTGAACTCGGTGTTTGTTCGCACTTCCCATATGTAAGATCCTTGGATTCTTCCTACACCGAGTCTTTCGAACAGACCTATCGAAACAGATGTGCCATTGCCTGCAGCTATGATTGCATACCAAGCAAATCTTGATTGTGTTGCATAGCCTAGTCCTTCCTCTTCACAGACAGAGGAGGAGGACCCGTATGTACTGCTTGCATGGGCAGTTGATTCCTCTCATGCATATGACTGCCTTGATAGTGTCTTTCCATCAGATGAAGCTATTATTGAGGCTATGTCTGGAGTTGAGCCACCTTGGGAAGAGTTACATCATAGATCTTATTTTCTTCCCGAGATTGACCGTTTGGAGAATGAGGAATTTAGGGATATTCTTAGCGAGAGGATTGGTAGTCCCGTGGTTCCATTAAGCTCTCCTGGTCAGATGGTTGATGGGAACATGGCGAATATATCACTTACGATTCCTATTAATATCTCTCGCGATCCTAGCAAGATTGAGAATGTCTATATTATGGCAGAATGTTCCCATGCTGAGATTCTGGAGTATATCGAGCTGTTCAAATAATTTCGTGATGTCTTTGCTTGGTCATACGAGGAAATTCCAGGTATCGACCCTCGCATTGTTAAACATGAAATTAAGAATTATCCCAATGGAAAACCTGTTCGACAACGTTTGCGTGCGGTGAATCCTAGAAAAGCACCCGCGATTAAAGCTGAGATAGAAAAGCTGTTGAAAGCAGGCTTTATCTATCCCATTCCCTTGATGGAGTGAGTTTCAAACCCCGTTTCGGTTGGTAAGAAATAGGGAGTGATCCATATATGTACTGATTTCCGCGATTTAAATCATGCATGTCCTAAGGATACTTTTTCCATACCATTTATTGACCAGATTTTGGATGAGTGTGCGGGAAGCGAGGTATTTTCCTTCATGGACGGTTTTTTCGAATATAATCAGATTCAAATTAAACCCGAGGATCAACACAAAACTGCATTATTTGTCCTTGGGGTACGTTTTCATATTGAAAGATGCCTTTTGGTCTTAAAAACGCCGGAGCCACATTTTAGCGGGCTATGACCTTGATTTTTCACGATCTCAAATCGATTATTGAAGTATTTTTGGATGACCTAGCAACTCATTCTCGGCTGAGAGTGCGTCATTCCTACCATTTGAGGTTAGTATTCGAAAGATGCCATCACTAGCAGGCTAGGTTAAATCCTCAGAAGTGCATCTTTTGCGTGAAGTCAGGTTGCTTGTTAGGATTCATTGTTTCCAAGGAGGGTATAAGAGTCGATCCCTTAAAGGTTGAGGCAATACTTCAATTGTCTCCCCCGAGAAATATTAGACATATTCAATGTTTGCAAGGCATGTCAAACTTCTTACGGAGATTCGTGGTTAACTTTGCCAATTTGACTAAAGGCTTTATGCGTCTTATGAAGAAGGACACTACCTTTTGCTGGGATGAGCGAGCCCAGGAGTCCTTTGATGCTCTTAAGAAAGACTTAGCATCGACCCCCGTGCTTAGTCCACCCAACTATAGATGTGACTTTTTGATTTATGTGGCCGTGTCCATGGAGACGATTGGTATGGTTTTGGTTCAGGAGGATGAGGAGCTCCATGAGCATGCCATATACTATTTGAGCTAGAACCTTATAGATGCAGAAATCCGTTATTCCCATGTGGAGAAACTTGCCTTAGCTACCATTCATGCGGTTCAAAGATTGAGGCACTACATTCTTCTTCGCCAGACCTTGGTGGTAGCTCATGTCAATCCATTTCAGTTTGTCCTCACTAGAAGGATGATCGGGGGAAAGTATAATTAATGGATTTTTAGTTTGCAAGAATTCGATCTCGAATTTGTTTCAGCAAAATCGAAGAAATCGTTAATTTTTGCGGAGCTCATTTCTGATTTCCCAAATGAGGAGGAGGAGGATGTTTATGAAGACACGTTTGTCGATGAGCATATCTTTCTTATCTCAACTTTGGATCCATGGTATGGGGATATTATCGTATATTTACAAACATTGAAGGTCCCTACTGACCTCTCACGGGATGAGCGACGACGATTACGTCACGTATCTAAGAACTACCTTATAGTGGATAACACTTTGTACCGCCGTGGGGTAGATTCCATTTTACGTTGTTGTTTAACCCATGAGGAGGCTGAGGTTGTGTTGAATGATTGCCATGGAGGGATGTGTGGTGGTCATTTATCTGGGCTTTCTACAGCCCAAAAAATATTGAGAGCGGGATATTTTTGGCCGTCGATCTTTAAAGATTGTGTTAATGCGGTTAAGAAGTGTCACCCTTTCCAGGTGTTTGCACGCAATATGCGCTCACATCCTGCCCCGTTGGGGGCTTGATTTCATGGATTGCAACCCATCTTCAGCTAGGGGGCATAATCATATTATAGTGGCTGTTGATTACTTCACGAAATGGGCTGAGGCTCTGCCCATGATTAAATACGACGGTGAGATGGCCGCACATTTCGTATTCAACCAGATTATTACTCAGTTCAGTATTTCGAAAGAGCTTGTCACTGACCATGGTAAGCACTTTTAGAATCGAATGATGGAAGAGTTGGACTCAAAGTTAGGGTATAAGCAGGAGAACTCCTCTTCTTATTACCCTTAGGCGAATGGACAGGTTGAAGCAGTTAACAAATCACTTAAGTCCATTCTCTAACAAACCATTGCACAAATCAAAACAAATTGGAATATCATGTTATATCCTGCTTTGTGGGCATATAGGACCGCGGTTAAGACTGCCACCGATTTTCTCCATATCAGCTCGTACATGGGGTGGATTCTGTCTTGCCGGTTGAATGCGAAATCCCTTTGTTGAAACTAGCTATAGAGATTTTACCAGACACTACCACATTGGAGGAACGTTTGGTCCACTTAGAGCAGCTTGATGAGCAGTGCCGAGATGCTTTAGTGGCTCTAGAGGTGAATAAACGTCGCGTTAAGGTCCATTATGATAAGTCTGTCTGTCTGAGGAGGTTTAGTGAAGGAGATTTGGTCCTTTTATGGGATCAAACTAAAAAACCCTTGGGGCAAGAAAGTTTAATCCCATGTGGCATGGTCCTTACGTAGTCAAACATGTGTTAGAGAAGGGCGCCTATGAGCTGGTAGATTATGAAGGGACAACCTTGGCGAAGCCTAGAAATGGGCTCTATCTTAAAAAATACTATGCATGATCTTCATCTAGGGCTGAGTATTGTATATTAGTGTACCATTTTTGCATAGTTAGGTTTTCTTATGGTGATCGGGTTTGTTGATTAGCTTTCGTTTCTTATGGCAGATGTCGATGGAGTCTTCCATTTACATAGGATTCGCTGATGGTGCTAGCCGCCACACTCAACACTCAGCATCTGCTGCTTGGATGATTTATACTCCTACGTGTCAGGTATTGTCTTCAAGAGGCGCATGTTTATGGCCTTCTTCGAACAATGTTGCTAAGTATAGTGCTGTTATTGAGCTATTACGAGATGCCATTTCACATGGTGTTCTATCTCTTGAGGTACGTCTTGATTCACATTTAGTAGTGTCACAACTTAATGGATTGTATCATGTTAGGGATCTGACATTATTACGAAGATTCTTACATGTTTGATTGTTAGAACGACAATTTGACAAGATAACATACATACATGTTTCAAGAATTTATAATCAAGTTGCTGACTCATATGCTAACTATGTGTTAGATTGGCATTTGTTTCATGGACTATAAGCACATCACAAACATACATTTTTACACACATGTAAATAAATAAAATTGATCATCATAAAAGTTTTTCATTAAATATCCAAAATGTGACGTCATAATACATAAGTGTCATAATACAAAAATGGGGCTTCCGAGCCACCAAAATATAATACACGGTAGTACAAAAATGAATCACTCTCAGGTCTCTAAGCCTGTGGAGGAGGAGGGGGGTTTTGATTGTGGTAGCACACCATGGCGCTAGCTAGTCGTCGAAATAACTGAAACCATGCTCTTGGTACCCCAACCACCTGACGCTGCATGGCCTTAGGCAAGTCCTTGACTTGTGCCATGGGTACTCTGTGTGTCAGCCATACAAAGTTTGTGCGGATGCTTTGGAGCATCCGTTCCACATCCACACCGATGATATCATCTCCTCTTCCCATCCTTCTATGACGAGGGAAGCTGTCAGGCCACCGTGGTCCAACATTTGCATACACATGACAGGTTGTCACTATGTGTCGTCACGCAAAAACATGTCTTTTGAGTCTATATATAAAAAAACACAAAAAAAATTAATAATTCAAAAAACTTAAAAAGTGGGTTGGGATTCGTTACCAATGTCACCATATGCTGATCCTGGTGGTAGGGGCATGTCAGGATCTCCCCGAAAATCTATCCCTGCATAAGGGTAATCATCGATGGCAATAATATGCCGCCACTACCATGGAAATAAATCAGCTGGGTAGGGGTTGGACACCCTACCTCCGCCTAGTCTGCGCATAGCATCTTCCCAACGTCGTTGGGCCGAATCTCGAACCCCGTGAGGAGGAACGTCAACTCTAGGGCTTAGCCCCAGAACATGCTCGAAGAAGAACGTGCTCAGTATACTGCCGAAACCAAAGTTTCGTACCCTGCCGATCTTGCAGTCACTGAGCTGCTGCTTCATGTTACTCAATAGCGTAGTACTCCAATCATAGAATGTGGGTCTCATGCACTCCACTGCATAGAACATCAATGGCCACGAGGCCTGGTGGAGTGATGCTAATCTTGCTATCCTGCCAAGTGCCAGTAGTATTGCCTTCAGGCCTAGTACCTGGATGGAGTTGGTCAGGATCTGACTCCCAACCTTCTCCATGTTTGAAAAACAATATACTGCAATATACTCATCAATGGTGAGGCCATCTCCAGGCCTGCGAGAGCGTAGGTTCACCACCTCTCCCTGTCGAGACAATCCTGTAATGAAATATATGTCCTCCACCTCTATAGTGAGGGACATCCCGTTGATATGGAAAGACTCCGAGTTTGGATCCTAGTAGTCTACTAGCATCTGCAGCAGTCTTGGTTTGGCCCTTAGGCTGCCAAGACACCAAAACTTGTATAGCCCACAGGCACAAAGAGCTTGTTGAGCCATCAAATCACCCTGTACAACCTCTTTTACGTCTCCATGTTCCCTCTCCCTCCATTCTAGGACCATACTGCACATTAAAAATAATTTTTGGTCATTATTTCACTTGAAAAATCATGTGCGTAGCTGCATATGGGACTGTTTGCAAAACAACCGCATATGTACACGGGTTTGGACGGTTTTTTCGCGTATAGCCATCCCTATACGTGGAAAAAACCCTGATTTCCACATGGGCCGAGAAGACTAATCTAGATTGGCCTAAAAGTAAAAAATTGACCATGGAAATTGATAAAATTTACATGAAAATGGAAGAGAATATTAATCTTGCACATTGATATAGGAACTAAGAATCAATCTCATCTAAGAATAATCAACAAATACTCATGAAATGGTGTTAATCGGAACCAAAATTGGTTTTCTCTCTGTATATTCAATAAATAATGAATAGTTACAATAACAATGTCGAGCAATAGCTTGAATCAATGAGAAATTCGAATACCTAAGGAGGCAATTCGAAATCATGAGTGAGTCTGGCTTAACTGACTCTTAGCCATTCAATCACACTCAATTAACCAGTTGACCAAAACCCTAATTGACTCACCAAACCCTAACTGAAGTCGGATTGCAATAAATGACCGAATCTCAACTGAAGGAGATCAAACACATGTCATAGCAAGCCAACCATCAAGTGTTAGTGCTCCATGACTTCAATGAACCTCGATGAGGTTAACTGAAACTGAATTGATCATCAGAAGTTGGTGGAGGCGCCCTGTTGACTCCAGATCATTAAATAATAATAAATAATCATTAAATAATATATTTAATGAGAGGAGGTGCCTTAACTGACTGGTTGAACTAATTGTAACCACCAGTTAGCAATTAGGTGCATTAATAACACTCAGATCACCCCTAGAGTGCTCCAGTTAGCCTCCTTGACTGTAGGAGAAGGCTAAGTTAGCCTCCTTGACTGTAGGTAGGCGTGGGTGTGACTGTATGATGGCAATTAATGCTCCACTGATGTCAATTAATGTCAATTATACTTAGGATAGTGGTGTAACTAGGCCAATTTGACCAAAAAGAGTGTGTATGATGGTAAATGTCTCCAACACCCCCCCTTAAGCTATACTAAGAAAGAGTTAGAAAACATAGATGCATAAAAATTCTAGGGCCCCGGAAATAAAGGCCATAGGTCACTCTGTACAATAAAGTAACTGCTTAATATAACCAAGGAAACGGGGAAAACCTCATGGGAAAAATACCCCCCTTCAAACTAAGCAGTCAATCAAGAATTGGTTCTTCTATGTAACAACATCCTGAGACTGTGCATGTGAACCTATGAATCCAAAATAAATGAATATGTTTGGAGAAATCTTCCACTTTGGAAGAAGAACAATGCACTCAACTGAATCAGAAATATAAACAGCAACACGGTGAAAACTGGACCCATGTAGAGTAGCTGAAATCATCTGAAGAGAGAGAAAAGGTTCTTGAGGATTCGAACCATGTGTGGAACACTCAAGAAACTGATATGTTGCAGCCTTGAACAGCAAACCACGAGTGGTAAAATCAGCACCAATTTTTAGGAGCATGTGTCCAAGCGGATGTAGTATGTCTTCCTCTTTACTAGTTCTGTGAGGAGATGAGCATGTGACCAAAGGTAGAGAATCCCTGGGACTCTGGAGAGCGAATTCTTGAGCTCCATAATCTGATATAACTTCAGAAATATCTAATGATTCACAAAATAAAATATCAGCAACCTCATAAGAGGAAACTAACACCAAATCCCCAGCAACAAAATTGAAGAAGAATTGCGGTACTTGATTTTTCACACCGGAATTGGTGAGAGAAGCTACAAGCATGACTAAAAGCTCTTGGATTTTAAAATATGAAAAAAATAATATCAGATCAAAATGTAAATTAGATCTAAATAAGTTCACAATAGATCCAAAACTATGAAATGAAATCAAATCCCCAGTAGCAGTTTTGTAGGAGACTTGCGGTACTTGTTTCTTCACACCGTTGATGAGAACAGCTACAAGTAGTACTGAATGTTTATGAACATGAAATTTTGAACCAAGAAATATCAGATCAGATCCAAATAAGATCATTTTAGATCCAATAAGGTTCATATCAGATCCAAAATTATGGTCAACCGAGACGGTGGATGCACAGTTGTCTTTTTCTTCAAAATTCTGAATTTTGGTGCATGCAATCCTGCAGGATTTTGCTGAAAGATATAGATCATGGGGAGCGAATGTGTCACTCTTATAATCTAATATTTCTTCCAAAATATTCAAGTTTTTACATATTTACACACCAGCAGAAACATTAGAGGGAGAAAAATCAAATTTCTCTTCACTTTCGGAAGCAATTACTGGTAAATTTTGCACAGAATTCAAAGGAAAATCACCGGTGAATGTTTGCATAGAAGTGCAGCAGTATTTTTCTTCAATATCAGAGATTCGAATGTCTTCTTATGTTTCAGAAATATGAGAAGATGAGATATCAGAGATCTCATGATCTTCCGGAGCATCAGGAGAAGGAGTCACTGCATGGAGACTTTCTTCAATTCGAATTGAATGTGTAGAAGATTCTGCTTCATTTTCATCTCGAACAACTTCATCAGAGAGAGTAGAGGCTGAGACTTTTGAGGAAAGAACTCTTGTGGTGCTGGATGTGATCTCCAAAGTGATATTATGATCCTCATTGTGCTTGCCAAAGGTTCTGTCTAATTTTTTCCATAGATCCTTTGGGTATTCAGCATAACCATTAAGGTAGTACAATCTAGGAGAAAGGGCTAGACATATTGCTCCAAAAGCTCTGTCACCGTCATTTAGCCAGTCATTATCATTCTCATAAGACTCTTTTCCAAGTCCAATAGACACCTCATAGAGACCTCGTCTCTTCAAAGATGCAATCATCTTCAACTTCCATTCCGAATAGCTTGTGAATGGGGTGATAAGAGGGATTGTTGAGTCCATTCGAAGTTGTACCCGTTAAAACCTGCAAATCAAAACAAAAGGGGCACTGTAAGGTCGGACAACCTGCACATTTTAGGCTTTCATCACACCCAGCATAGGAAATCAAGCAAGCTTGATCAACAAGTTCTTTACTTGAGGTATTAAGTGGTAAACCTTGGCTTCTGGTGCAGTGCTAGACTTTTGAGCTATTGCTCACTTTTCATGGAGAAATCTGTCAAAAAGCTTGTTTTTGAGAGATAGATCTCTGTCCCGCCGTATGCTCTGATACCATATTAATCTTGCACATTGATCTAGGAACTAAGAATCAATCTCATCAAAGAATAATCAACAAATACTCATGAAATGGTGTTAATCGGAACCAGAATTGGTTTCCTCTCTGTATATTCAATAAACAATGAATAGTTACAATAACAATGTCAAGCAATAGCTTGAATCAATGAGAAATTTGAATACCTAAGGAGGCAATTCGAAATCATGAGTGAGTCTGGCTTAACTGACTCTTAGCCATTCAATCACACTCAGTTAACCACTTGACCAAAACCCTAATTGACTCACCAAACCCTAACTAAAGTCGGAGTGCAATAAATGACTGAATCTCAACTGAAGGAGATCAAACACATGTCATAGCAAGCCAACCATCAAGCGCTAGTGCTCCATGACTTCAATGAACCCCGATGAGGTTAACTGAAGCTGAACTGATCATCAGAAGTTGGTGGAGGTGCCTTGTTGATTCCAGATCATTAAATAATAATAAATAATCATTAAATAATCATTAAATAATATATTTAATGAGAGGAGGCGCCTTAATTGACTGGTTGAATTGATTGTAACCACTAGTTAGCAATTAGGTGCATTAATATCACTCAGATCACCCCCGAAGTGCTCCAGTTAGCCTCCTTGAATGTAGGAGAAGGATAAGTTAGCCTCCTTGACTATAGGTAGGCGTGGGTGTGACAGGATGATGGAAATTAATGCTCCACTGATGTCAATTAATATCAATTATACTTAGGATAGTGGTGTAACTAGGCCAATTTGACCAAAAAGAGTGTGTATGATGGTAAATGTCTCCAACAGAGGAGGACATGAGGAGTTACCTGGAACAAGCGGCGTCGAATTTCGTCGGACGAAGCTCCCGAAATTCGCGTTTGAAGTTCTGAGCTCAAATGGGTAAAAAGTTTCAAATGATATGTAATTTTTGAATTTTTTACTATTTACAGAATTGTTTTGAATTTTTTGAAATTTTTTACCCCCTTTCTATAGTTTTGGACCGTTTCTGACCATTTTGGACCATTTTGGAGTAATCTAATGATGTAGGAGACCGTTTTGAGTGCTGTTTCGACCATTATTTTGACCCGTTTGTGCCGATTTAAGATATTATGTCTAAACTGGCATATAGGCTAGATGTCATATCATTTTGCATTTTGCATGACCTTATGACTGTTTCATGATAACCTTAGGTACAAACCCATTCTATCTTGTCACGAAACCTTCTTGCTATTTTAGAAGTGACATGATGTGAATGGTAGAGCTTGACCATACATGGGTGCCCTAGTTAGGTCCTTTATTGCATTAGAGCCCATGCCGACATTTTTTCCTTTTAAGGTGTGGGAGTCTTTTGTATAGTATTGCCATGTCTTTGTGTAAGAGCCTCATACTCCTCTTGATCTTTTTGCTGGCCTTCTTTCCACAGGACTCCCTTATGTCAAGCTGTAATTGCATTATCATGAGCTTTTCCTGTCTCATTGAGCCTTATGCTGGCTTCCCTAACTTTGATTATCAGCCATATATCCCAATCTTGTCTCATGTCTAGCCATGCAGAGCCATTTTATATATCTTTTGCAGCTTGATTCCCCATTTTTACCAGGAGGGGACCTTCCCCCGAGTGTCGTTATCCCACACATGTGTCCTTGCATTGAGCATAGGTATGTTCCGCTGCTTGGAAATAGTTTGTGTTTAAATACTGAGAGGGGGGTGAATCAGTATTTGTACTATTTAAAACTTTAATCAAAAGCAGGTTGCTGATCACCAATCACAACATGTCATCAATATGTATAAAGGTAGTAAGATGCACAGTACACAACAGTTTTTAACATGGAAACCCAAGTTCTGGGGTAAAACCACGGAAGCCTCTTTAATAATAGTTGTCCAGAAATAACTGGATGAAAGGAACAATCCCTTATTATATAGACTTCAATTTTTCCAGCTTCAACTAGAAGGAGGCTACAACCCCTTTTATTTACAGGCTACGACCTAAAGGAAGCTGCCACTCCCTAGTTTTTCGGCTACCACCGGAAGGAGGCTACGACCTCCTTTCCTTGCCCCGTTCTGCCACCCTGTAAGAAGAATATTTTCGAACCTGTGGACCTGTCAAATACCAAACCCTGTACTCTCTACTGATATCATCTGCACTCTGATAAATGCCAAATCTTCTCTGTAGTTAAAACTATCACATCATCTTTCTGCTCACACTGTCATGTCAAACATCAATACTGCTGGTCAAGTTGCTCATCAACACTGCTGGTTACCGTCAAGTCAATCTTATCATTGCCACACACACTGTTCTATACACATTCATTAGACATGCATCATCACATAATTTGCATCAAAGTCATCAAGTATGTGCACTCATCATCACCATGTAATATGTACACATCATAGTGCTTAGAAGTGTGTCATCATACCGAAGCAAGCATCATACCATGTAGCATCATATCATTGTCATCATAGAATGTAAGAGTGTATCATCACTTTACAGCATACATATCATCATACCAACATACCTTGGATTGTACTGGATTTATTACTGAGAATGTGTGAGCATCATTAAGCATATCTCAGGAAACATTTCACTCCATATCATTGCATATTCAACACTATCAAATCATGTCACTGTGAGCATTTTATCATTTGTCACGTTCACCACAGTTCAACATTAACTCAGACTACACTTCAGGAAAGCAATCATCTTTTCATCACAGTACATCAATTTCTGTCTTGACTGTGTATTTCAATCATCATCTTAGGGCAGTCATCATCATACCATTATAGTGTATATGGTGTCAACAATCACTGTGTAAATATCACTGAGCCGAGCATATCATTGTGTAAACATTACTGAGCTAAGCATATCACTATGTAAACATGACTGAGCTGAGCATATCACTGTGTAACGAGCATCTTACTGATCATATTTGAGTCTACTGAACATGTCACTGTATTTCACATGTATCTATCACTATATTTCATCACTGCACATACCTTGTCTTGTCTGAATGTACCTCATTCATTGGCTGAGTATGTCACTTTGATTGTTGTAGACTTGTGAACTTTTGACCAACCTCAGGCTGTGACTGATGGAGAAAATTTGTGACATGCTGTGGATGATTCCTATAAGCTTGGGACTGCTAATTCCTTCAAATTTTGTGCTTGTGCAAACTCACAACTGCTAACTCATTCAAAACTATGGACTGTAGGCTGACTGCTGACTATCTCGTGTCTGTGATAACAAACAACTCGGACTGTTGCAAGGTAAGAGTTGAGACAGCAAAAGTCTCTTCTCCACTTTGGCTGGAAAAAAAAATGTCTTCAAATTGTAGATTTTCTCTAAATCGAAACTGTAACTACCCTATGTTTGAAACTGAGATATTAGACCTCCCAAAAATTTGATTGTGGTGAAGGTGTAGACCTGTAGTAGTAGCTTGTAGCCTCCTTAAAATTGTAAACACCAAAAAATATTCTGTTGTAGTATTTCGGGTCTGAGATAGCCTCAGTCAAGACCACCGAAAAATATTCATAGAAGAAGCATGGAACAAACTCAACTTCTGAACCGTGTTGCTCAACGTGGGCTCGTATGGTGAACCTTTCAATGTACCGGTCGACCAAAGAAGAAGCAGTTAAAGGAATGAAGCTGCCCGAAAAACAATAAAAACGAGGAAATAAATTCAGGCCATCAACAGATTCGTATATCAAACCCTCTCCAATCTGAACTGCATCTATTTTGAGCAGGTAAAGGTCTCTTCAAATTTCAATTGGCAGTGGCTATAAAAATTGGACAGCGCAGAACATGATCTGGAATGGGAGAGCCCCTTCTCCGTCTGATCGATTTCACTAGCAGAGAGCTATATTAAACCCAACGTCCTTCATCTTACAATAATACTGCTGTGCACAACATCCGTGAGTCACCCACGAGAATGAAAAGCCATTTTCTCGAAGAAGAATTTGCCAGAATTTCCCACGACTGGTAAAAATTAATAATACGACTATTGCTTTTAGATAACAAGATCTATTTCTTCATCATTCAAAGTTAAAATAAAGCTATGTTTATATGAAAAAATAAAAGGAACGTTTCCTTGTTTTAATGATTGTTTTTGTCATATTTTATTTTTGAATTAAACGTTTCCTTGTTTTAATGAGTTATTTTTAATATTTAATAATAAAATTTTTATTTATTAAACTATTTTAATATATAATTGTTTTATTTATTAAAACTTTTAATATTTGAATCATTAAAGAATTCAAAGGTAAGTTTTTATTTATTAACCTATTTTAATATTAATTTTAAATCTTTTATTAATGTTTTAAGGTTTTAACAAATAGAAAAGGTTTTATCATTTAATCTTGTTAATATTTTGATTAAACCAACTTGGGGGTACTTGACCACTCTCCAGGAAGTTCAGGGATTTTTCCATTGTCCCAAGGGCTCCAAGGGCTTCAGACTTGGGCTTGGACAAAGTCAAAAGGTCTCCTTTGACGCTGACACTTACTCAACCCACAGAGGCTCCTCAAGGGGCACCAAGACACATTAACACACACCTGTTGGCATCAATGACAATTTGGTCAACAATCTCCCCCTTTGTCATTGATGACAACTCCAAAGCTCCCCCTTCGAATGAGCTTCCTTTGACCACACAAATCCCCCTTAGATCATGGTTCTTTTACCTACCTTGTTCAACTTTTTCTCCCCCTTTGGCATCAATGACAAAGGGTACTTCTGTCATGCTCCCCTTATCATATTGTAGTGTTGTAAGATGGATGAATTCAATTAGGAGATAGTATGATTCCCAATTTTTCTCTGAGGTACTCAAAAGTCTCTCTTGGGAGAGGCTTAGTGAAAATGTCTGCAACCTGATCTTTTGTCCCAATATATTCCAACTTGATATTCTTTTCTGTGACCTGTTCCCGAAGAAAGTGAAACTTGATTGGAATGTTCTTGGTCTTGGAATGCATAACTGGATTCTTAGAGATACTGGTGGCACTCGTATTGTCACATAGAATAGGAATCGGTTCATTAAATGTCACGTGTATGTCTTGCAGGGTTTGCTTCATCCAAAGAATCTGAGTACAACAAGCTGCTGCTGCTATATATTCTGCTTTTGCGGTTGATAAGGATACTGGAGACTGCTTCTTGCTTGACCAAGATACCAGACAACCACCTAAAAAGAAAGCTGTTCCACTAGTGCTTTTTTTATCATCAACACATCCTGCCCAATCTACGTCTGAATATGGTATCAATGTCAGATCATTCCCTTTTGGATACCAAAGTCCAAAATCCAAAGTTCCTTTGAGATACATGAAGATCCTTTTAACTGCTATAATGTAATTTTCTTTTGGAGCAGTTTGAAATCTTGCAACTTGTCCAATGGATTGCATCACATTTGGTCTGGAGGCAGTTACATATAGTAGACTACCAATCATTGACCTATAGAGCCTTTGATCAACTTCCTTAGATTCATCATCTTTGCTTAGCTTACAACCGGTGATCATAGGGGTACTCACAGGTTTACAGTCTTCCATCTGGAATTTCTTCAACATCTCCTTAATGTATTTTGTCTAGGTAATAAAAATGCCTTCTGTTCTTTGAGATATCTGGAGTCCCAAGAAGAAGGTCAATTCACCGAGTAATGACATTTCAAACTCTTTTTGCATGTATTTAGCAAATTGTTGACTCAATGAATCATCACCACTTCCAAATATGATATCATCAACATAAACTTCAATGATGAGTATGCTGTCATTGTCTTGTTTGATGTACAAATTGGTATCTGCACTTCCCCTCTTAAATTTTTGTTGTAGTAAGTACCTGTCCAATCTGGAGTACCAAGCTCTTGGAGCTTGTTTTAGTCCATATAGGGCCCTTTTTAATCTACATACATAGTCCTCGTTTTCTGAAAGTTGAAATCCTTCTGGTTGTTCGGTATAGACTTCTTCCTCCAATTCCCCATTTAGAAAGGATGATTTTACGTCCATCTGATACACTTTGATGTCTTTGGAGCAAGCGTAGGCTAATATCATTCTGATAGCTTCCATTCTTGCAACAGGTGCATATGTTTCTTCAAAGTCTATTCCTACAATCTGAGCATAACCCTTACACACCAATCGAGCCTTATTTCTGATTACCTGTCCATCTTCATTCATTTTGTTTCTGAAAACCCATTTTGTGCCAATAACATTTTTGTTATGTGGTCTCGGAACAAGTTCCCAAGTTTCATTCTTCTTGATTTGATCTAGTTCTTGTTCCATAGCTTTAACCCATTGTTCATCTTTACTGGCCTCTGCAAAAGTTCCAGGTTCAGTTGTAGACAAAAAAGAGAAGTGTACTTGCTCATTTCTTCCAGATTGTCTTCTTCTAGTTCCTATTCCGGCATCCTTATCACCAATAATCTGATTTGATGGATGATTCTTCTGGTACCAATTCTTAGGTGATGGATGATCTTTTTGTTCTTCTTGTTTGACAGTTGGTTGATTCAGTTCTTCATCTTCCGTGAGTTGCTCTTCATCCTCATTGGGTTGTTCTTCCATTTTAATTTTCTTGGAACCTTTCTCTTCTTCATCGTCTGATTCTTCTAAGTCTTCTCTGGATGATGTTGGTATTCCTTCAACTATCTTCACGTTAATGCTTTCAATCACTTTGTCTAATATTAGATTGTAGCATTTGTAAGCTTTCCTCTTGGATGAATATCCAACAAATATGCCCTCATCTACTCGAGAGTCAAATTTTCCAATCTTCTTATCATCTCTTTTGATGTAACACTTGCTTCCAAAGATTCTGAAGTGCTGTACACTTGCTGCTCTTCCGGTCCATAGCTCATAGGGATTTTTATCATTTTTGTTTCTGAGTAATCCTCTGTTTAAGATGTGTACTGCTGTATGAACTGCGTGTCCCCAAAATTTGTCATTTAACTTGGATTCATTCAACATGGTTCAAGCCATCTCCATAACTGATCTATTCTTTCTTTCAGCAACTCCATTTTGCTGAGGTGTTTTGGCTACTGAAAATTGTCTTTTTATGGCATGCTCTTCACAGTACTTGTTGAATTCATCAGAAGTGAATTCTCCACCGTTGTCAGATCTAAGACACTTGATTCGTGACCCTGTTTCATTCTCGACCAGTTCCTTGAACGTTCTGAAAAATCCAAATGCTTCTAATTTCCTGTTGAGAAGACATACCCATGTCATCCTGGTATAGTCATCAATAAGTAGCATGACGTATTTTTCACCATTCAATCCTTTGCTTTTGGTTGGTCCACATAGATCAGTGTGAACAAGCTCCAAAGGTTTTGTAGAAGAATGCTCTTTCGTCTTAAAATGCACTCTTGTTTGTTTTCCATGTTGACATTGTTCACATACATAGTTAGAAGGTTTTGTGACTTCTGGCATATTTCGAACTGCTTGGTTTTTGTAGATTTTGACCAAATTGTCAAAATGTATATGCCCCATTCTTCTGTGCCAAAGCCAGCTTTCATCTTCTTTTCCCAAGTGACATTTTTCAGACTCAATCTCATCTAACACATATATGTTGTTTGGAGTCCTAGTGGCTGTGGCTACTAACTTCCTTGATCCTTGCTTTCTTATTTTACATCCTTTTGAGTTGAAGATGAGTTAATGACCTTGATCACACATCTGACTAACGCTTAGCAAATTATGTTTCATGTTATCTACAAGCAAGACATTTTCAATCAAGGAATTTTTACTTCCAAGCTTTACTGTGCCCTTTCCCAATACTCTTGCTGAATTGTTATTTCCAAATGATACAGATCCTTTATCTTTTTCAATATTGACGAAAGCATCTTTGTCACCTGTCATATGCTTGGAGCAACCACTATCAACATACCATTTTCTAGAGCCGTGATTTTGGGCTTGAACAGCAATACCACATTCATAGTTGTTGTTATTGTGTTTAATCCACACCTTGTTGGGAAAGTCCTCATTTTTTACTGTTGGTATCCTT
The DNA here is from genome assembly GCA_001517045.1 of Pseudotsuga menziesii. Taxonomy (NCBI): domain Eukaryota; kingdom Viridiplantae; phylum Streptophyta; class Pinopsida; order Pinales; family Pinaceae; genus Pseudotsuga; species Pseudotsuga menziesii. The sequence goes on from LPNX010750923.1 coordinate 663,426, forward strand.
GTCCCGCAATTTCTGGCTATATGACCAAAGTTGTTACACTTGTAACATTCTATTTCTGATCTCAAGGGATCAAATCGGTTGTTGTACTGTGGTCGTCTAAGGCTTGCAAGGTTATTCCTTGTCTCAAAGTTTCTTCTTTGAAAACAATTTACAGCTTTGTGTCCAAATATTCCACATGTAAAGCAATGCCCATAAAAGAAGTATCCATACCTGAGAATATATGGAGGAGGTACTTTTCTGTGATCTGATCTTTTTGCTGGCCCTTTTTCTAATACAGGTTGTTCTGGCCGACGTTCGATCTCTTCTTCATTCTTGGATTCCTTGACAGCTTCTGCATACCTTCTTGGCTTCTTTTCATTAGCTGTCAACTTTGAGCTTGAGGCTTCATTTGTATTCTGCTTGTATCCTATACCGGTCTTGTTGAAGAATGACTTTTGATTGCTGATGATTTGTTCTAGAACCTTGGAACTGTTGTCATAATCCTTTGCGATATCTTTCATCTGCAACTTGTTCTTCAGAGATACTATCTCAGCCTCATAGTTCTCCTTTTCTCTTATATTTGTCACTAGTTGTTCAGTGAGAGAGTCTTCAACTCGTTTGGCTTCTTCTAGTTTGGTCTTCAAGTCAACAATGAGTTGTTCAAATCGTTGTTCCTCTTCCTTAAGCAATCTATTTTCTTTTCTGACTTTCTTCAGCTCTTTCAAGGTGCTTACAAGTTCAGCCTCAAGATATACCTCTCCTTCATCTTCAGATTCTTCCTTACTATTATGATCCTTATCCGAGCTTATTGCCATAAAGAGTACCTTGTCTGGTTCATCGTCATCATCAGAATCACTGTCACTATTTGAGTCACCACTGGATGAGTTATTGTCTCTTTTTGTGTAGAGACTTTTCTTCTTTGCAAACTTTCTTCTGTTCTTATTCTTGTAATTATTGTACTTCTTGTAGGGTTTAAAGCTATCATCCTCTTCACCGTCTGAGTTCTTTGCATATGGACATTTAGAAGCAAAATGACCTACCGTTCCGCATGAAAAACATTTAAGAGGTAACTTACCTTTGTATTTTCCAGTGCCTCTCTTTAATTTCCGAACAAAGTTGGCTATTTCTTCATCATCAGATTCATCACTTGTCGGTTTGTCTTTAATTGATTTGTTCTTCCCGGCTTGTTTGGAGGAGACCTTGAATGCTGCTTCCTTTCTTGACGTATCTTCATCTTCAATTCTCATTTCGTAAGCTACTAACGTTCCATGCAGCTGATCCACTTTCATGGTATCTAGATCTGTTCTTTCTTCTAAAGTAGAGATCTTGGGGTTGAACCTTTTGGGAAGAGTTCTTAGAATTTTCCGAACAACTATAGTCTCCTCAACCTCTTCTCCTAATCCTCTGATGGTATTCACGAGCTGATCAACCCGAAGAATATAGGCTGCTATGTCTTCATCTTCATTCATTCTTAGCTGTTCAAATTGTCCCCTGTAAGTTTGAAGTTTGGCTTCTTTGACTTTGTGGTCTCCTTCATATGTGGTTTGGAGTTTGTCCCACATTTCCTTTGCAGAGCGACAGTTCATCACTTTGTTGAATACTAATTCGTCTATAGCACTTAGAAGATCATTTCTGGCCTTTGAGTTGTTGTTGTATTGAACTAGCTCACCTGCATCAGTTGGCACGGTCCTTGGTACTTTGTACCCATTCTCGATACTCTGCCATATTTCGATTCCTTGAGCTTCTATGAAGGCTTTCATTCTTATACTCTAGAATGCATAGTTTCTTCCATCAAACAAGGGTGTTACAGATTTGCTTTGTTTAGCAAATTTCCCCATGATTACCTTCCAACGGTTGGTCTGTTATGAAGGAACCGACTCTGATACCAATTGTTGAAATACTGAGAGGGGGGTGAATCATTATTTGTACTATTTAAAACTTTAATCAAAAGCAGGTTGCTGATCACCAATCACAGCACGTCATCAATATGTATAAATACAGTAAGATGCACAGTACACAACAGTTTTTAACGTGGAAACCCAAGTTCTGGGGGTAAAACCATGGAAGCCTCTTTAATAATAGTTGTCCAGAAATAACTGGATGAAAGGAACAACTCCCTTATTATATAGACTTCAATTTTTCCAGCTTCAACTGGAAGGAGGCTACGCCCCCCTTTATTTATAGGCTACGACCTGAAGGAAACTGCCACTCCCTAGTTTTCCAGCTACCACCGGAAGGAGGCTACGAGCTCCTTTCCTTGCCCCGTTTTTCCACCCTGTAAGAAGAATATTTCCGAACCTATGGACCTGTCAAATACCAAACCCTGTACTCTCTGCTGATATCATCTGCACTCTAATCACTGCCAAATCTTCTCTGTAGTTAAAACTGTCACATCATCTTTCTGCTCACACTGTCATGTCAAACATCAATACTACTGGTCAAGCTGCTCATCAACACTGCTGGTTACAGTCAAGTCAATCTTATCATTGCCACACACACTGTTCTATACACATTCATCAGACATGCATCATCACAGAATTTGCATCAAAGTCATCAAGTATGTGCACTCATCATCACCATGTAATATGTACACATCATAGTGCTTAGAAGTGTGTCATCATACCGAAGCAAGCATCATACCATGTAGCATCATATCATTGTCATCATAGAATGTAAGAGTGTATCATCACTTTACAGCATACATATCATCATACCAACATACCTTGGATTGTACTGGACTTATTACTGAGAATGTGTGAGCATCATCAAGCATATCTCAGGAAACATATCACTCCATATCATTGCATATTCAACACTATCAAATCATGTCACTGTGAGCATTTTATCATTTGTCACGTTCACCATAGTTCGGCATTAACTCAGACTACACTTCAGGAAAGCAATCATCTTTTCATCACAGTACATCAATTTCTGTCTTGACTCTGTATTTCAATCATCATCTTAGGGCAGTCATCATCATACCATTACAATGTATATGGTGTCAACAATCACTGTGTAAATATCACTGAACCGAGCATATCATTGTGTAAACATTATTGAGCTAAGCATATCACTATGTAAACATAACTAAGCTGAGCATATCACTGTGTAACGAGCATCTTACTGATCATATTTGAGTCTATTGAACATATCACAGTATTTCACGTGTATCTATCACTATATTTCATCACTGCACATACCTTGTCTTGTCTGAATGTACCTCATTCATTGGCTGAGTATGTCACTTGGATTGTTGTAGACTTGTGAACTTTTGACCAACCTCAGGCTGTGACTGATGGAGAAAACTTGTGACATGCTGTGGATGATTCCTCTATGCTTGGGACTGCTAATTCCTTCAAAGTTTGTGCTTGTGCAAACTCATTCAAAACTCTGGACTGTAGGTTGAATGTTGACTATCTCGTGTCTGTGATAACAAACAACTCGGACTGTTGCAAGGTAAGAGTTGAGACAGCAGCAGTCTCTTCTCCACTTTGGCTGGAAAAAAAATGTCTTCAAATTGTATCTTTTCTCCAAATTGAAACTGTAACTAACCTATGTTTGAAATTGAGATATCAGACCTCCCAAAAATTTGATTGTGGTGAAGGTGTAGAACTGTAGTAGTAGCTTGTAGCCTCCTTAAAATTGTAAACACCAAAAAATATTCTGCTGTAGTATTTCGGGTTTGAGATAGCCTTAGTCAAGGCCACCGAAAAATATTCACAGAAGAAGCATGGAACAAACTCAACTTCTGAACCGTGTTGCTCAACGTGGGCTAGTATGGTGAACCCTTCAATGTACCGGTCGACCACAGAAGAAGCAGTTAGAGGAATGAAGCTGCCCGAAAAACAATAAAAATGAGGAAAGAAATTCAGGCCATCAGCAGATTCGTATATCAAACCCTCTCCAATATGAACTGCATCTATTTTGAGCAAGTAAAGGTCTCTTCAAATTTCAATTGGCAGCGGCTATAAAAATTGGACAGCGCAAAACATGATCTGGAATGGGAGAGCCCCTTCTCTATTTGATCAATTTCACTAGCAGAGAGCTATATTAAACCTAGCGTCCTTCATCTTACAATAATACTGCTGTGCACAAGATCCGTGAGTCACCCGCGAGAATGAAAATCCATTTGCCCAAAGAAGAATTTTCCAGAATTTCCCACGACTGGTAAAAATTAATAATACGACTATTGCTTTTAGATAACAAGATCTATTTCTTCATCATTCAAAGTAAAAATAAAGCTATGTTTATATGAAAAAATAAAAGGAACGTTTCCTTGTTTTAATGATTGTTTTTGTCATATTTAAGTTTTGAATTAAACGTTTCCTTGTTTTAATGAGTTATTTTTAATATTTAATAATAAAATTTTTATTTATTAAACTATTTTAATACATAATTGTTTTATTTATTAAAACTTTTAATATTTGAATCATTAAAGAATTCAAAGGTAAGTTTTTATTTATTAACCTATTTTAATATTAATTTTAAATCTTTTATTGATGTTTTAAGGTTTTAACAAATAAAAAAGGTTTTATCATTTAATCTTGTTAATATTTTGATTAAACCAACTTGGGGGTACTTGACCACTCTCCAGGAAGTTCAGGGATTTTGCCATTGTCCCAAGGGATCCAAGGGCTTCAGACTTGGGCTTGGACAAAGTCAAAAGGTCTCCTTTGACGCTGACACTTACTCAACCCACAGAGGCTCCTCAAGGGGCACCAAGACACATTAACACACACCTGTTGGCATCAATGACAATTTGGTCAACAGGTTGTTTGCCCATTGACACTCGTCTCCTCCTAGTCTGTAACTATAAAGCAATTTTATTCTTTTTCAAGCTTTTCAAAATATTTGAAAAAGTCATAAAAAATAAAAAAAACCAAAAATCCGGACAAGAAAAGATGTTATTTTTGGAAGCAGTCGAGTCGTGTCACCTTCGAACATAGCACTGTTTATCAAATTCATTGGTTGGGTTAATATTTTGAATTTAGGGGTTGTACTCGTTTCTCTGAGTTTATCTCCACCGACTGGTTAAGCTTCCAGTCCCTATGGAGCCTCTGTCGATGCCTCCTGTGTCGCAAAGATGTCCCAATTTTGTATATCGAGTTTATGCTACCTACATTTAGTCACCATTCACCTTTATGCACTTGTTCAAAGGAAGTTGAAACCTGAGTCGACCATTCCTTATTTATCTTGACTTTGCATGTTAGCCATTCTCGGTACTGATACTGGTTCGTGCACTTAATGATCGAGTCCTTCCACATTATACAACTTTGTTGAGTACCTAGTGTTGGATGATGGGGGATGCCTTAATGCCCTCCTTCCAGCAGATTTCATCCCATCGAATTCAAATAATTTATTCTGGGATAGAAATCTAGAGTCATTTTGAGTGCCTTGAGACTTGCAGTCATCAGTGGCAGGTTCTCTCGCCATCGATAGTTTTTGGGAATACATCAATGTACCCCGATCGATGGATCCTTTCAAGTGTTCGACATCAACACCTTTATTCACATTTTTTAGTTTGCACTCTAGTACCTTGATTCCCATTTTCATTATCGGTGGGTGATCTCGCGTCTGTTAACGGTATACATCAATGACCGGTAATCAGACGATGGACTACTATGTTTGACCTCGACACCTTTATTCGCATAGTAGGACATGTACTTGTAGCGGATTGTGTGGAATACCTTCCAGATTGGTGGCATGTCATATATGCTATCTCCTTGATTGTGCCAGTGTTCATGAGATTTCAGCTTTCGTGACTTGATTCTAGTATATGTCAGATGTTTTCAGCCATTATGGAGATCTCGATCCATTATATATCTTCATTCTTCATGGAGATCATAATCCTTTGTATATATTCATCATGGAGATTCTGATCTATAAATATTGGACGTGGCGATGACCACACATGTCATATTTTGTATCAAGCTTATTCATGGCCATTGTACGCTTATGTAACCGGGACTGCTATATCTACTTGTAGTTATGTGCAGAGTTTAATCATTATATTGTACTATTGGATGCCTGGTTCATCCACGTGGTTCTTCATCACTCCACTTCTGGGATGGAATTATAATGTATTTCGGCCATCATATGACCCCTCTAACCTCACACATTAGGGGGGCATCTGTTACAGTTGATTTTACCACACATGGTGGATCATACCTTTATGGCCTTCCCTGTCCCTCTACAGACTCTCTAGACCCCATGGACCATTTTTGTACCTTTGATGTTTCCAAGATCATCCCTGAAAACATGTCTTATTTGATATACACGACTTTTAAACCCATTCTCGTGTATTTACGCGGATTTGACCCTTAAACCCGTGTACATCAAGATGTGTGCAAAAGGCCAAATAGTTTTGGAGTTTTCCTTGATGTGGATCTGAATCACTTGTCTCTTGGCCTTCCATATGCCTTGATATCGCTCAGATTTGACCTTCCATTACCGCATTGAAGCACTATATAAGGAACTCTTTGGATACATTGAAAAGAGGAGGAATTGAAGAGCAAGAGAAATATAGTCCATTGTTTCCAGAGCTTATACTTGAGTCTGGATGCCTGTGTCCCTTGCAACACTTTGTGTTCTTCCCAACCTTGCCTTTGCTTGTGAGCTTGCTATCAAGAGATTGAGGATTGAAGTGGTGGAAGCCCAGGTGGAGGACTCAGTTTCTCCGATTCGCAGACGTGCCGACAGAGGTTGTCACTATTGTAATCTCTTTTTTATATTAATAGAAATATCTTTTCCTGTCCAATAATGTGTATTTAAATGAGTATTGAATCCATGGATTCTTTTAAATGCCTATATGTTATTGATTATATATGCTAGAGTAGGTATAACACAATTATATATAGCATGCTTGTCTTGTTTGCTGAATGTTGAGATAGCAAATCACTTATACAAGTGAGAGTGGAAAATCTCAACGGAGATCTACATCAACCATCTGGAATAAGGTATGTATCGAGATCCTTTAGTGTTAGATATTTGGTTTCTCTTGCATATTGGAAAGGATTGATTTTTGCGGCTACTCTGTCTGTTGTGGTACCCCAATCCATGGGAAGTTTTCTCCGTAATAGGAGGATCCTATCCACTTGACTCCCTATGACTACCAGAAGTTGTGACGTGTGTCTGTACCTGTACCTATACATCTGGCTCCTCCAACTTGACCCCCGAATCTTGTTTTGGCTGCTCCTGTACTGGTAAGTCCATAGATCTGCCCAAGGCCTTGTCCTCATCAAGATGGACAGCCCTGCTCACAATGATCCTCGTGCGAGCATGAGTGTTTGCTCTGTATGCCTTTGAAGTCTCACTGCAACCAACAAGTAACCCCTTCTCTCCAGAAGGTTCTAGCTTCTTCTTAGTGTCAGCATGAATGTGACAATAGTAGACACTTCCAAAAATGTTAATGTGACTCACATCTGGTCGAGTGCCTGTGTAGACCTCCTTGGGTGTCTTCCTCCCCAAATTTGTGTGGGGACACTTGTTCTGAATGTATACTACGGTCCTCTATGTCTCAACCCAAAGGAATAGTGGAAATCCCTAATCAAATAGCATGGCCTTGACTGCTCCTACCATAGTCCTGTTCTTTCTCTTTTCCACTCTAATTTGTTGTGGGGTATGAGGAACTGTGTGCTCCTTCTTGATCCCCTTCGATGAACAATAATCCAAGAACTCATTGGAGGTGTACTCACCCTTTATACAAGTGAGAGTGGAAAATCTCAACGGAGATCTACATCAACCGTCTGGAATAAGGTATGTATCGAGACCCTTTAGTGTTAGATATTTGGTTTCTCTTGCATATTGGAAATGATTGATTTTTACGGCTACTTTGTCTGTTGTGGTACCCCAATCCATAGGAAGTTTTCTCCGTAATAGAAGGATCCTGTCCACCTGACTCCCTATGACTACCAGAAGTTGTGACGTGTGTCTGTACCTGTACCTGTACATCTGGCTCCTCCAACTTGACCCCCGGATCCTGTTTTGGCTGCTCCTCTACTAGTAATTCCATAGATCTGCCTAAGGCCTTGTCCTCATCAAGATGGACAGCCCTGCTCATAATGATCCTTGTGCTAGCATGAGTGTTTTCTCTGTATGCCTTTGAAGTCTCACTGCAACCAACAAGTAACCCCTTCTCTCCAGAAGGTTCTAGCTTCTTCTTAGTGTCAGCATGAATGTGACAATAGTAGACACTTCCAAAAATGTTAATGTAACTCACATCTGGTCGAGTGCCTGTGTAGACCTCCTTGGGTGTCTTCCTCCCCAAATTTGTGTGGGGACACTTGTTCTAAATGTATACTACGGTCCTATATGTCTCAACCCAAAGGAATAGTGGCAATCCCTGATCAAATAGCATGGCCTTGGCTGCTCCTACCATAGTTCTGTTCTTTCTCTTTTCCACTCTAATTTGTTGTGGGGTATGAGGAATTGTGTGCTCCTTCTTGATCCCCTTCGATGAACAATAATCCAAGAACTCATTGGAGGTGTACTCACCCCTTATACAAGTGAGAGTGGAAAATATCAACGGAGATCTACATCAACCGTCTGGAATAAGGTATGTATCGAGATCCTTTAGTGTTAGATATTTGGTTTCTCTTGCATATTGGAAAGGATTGATTTTTGTGGCTACTCTGTCTATTGTGGTACCCCAATCCATAGGAAGTTTTCTCCGTAATAGAAGGATCCTGTCGACCTGACTCCCTATGACTACCAGAAGTTGTGACGTGTGTTTGTACCTGTACCTGTACATCTGGCTCCTCCAACTTGACCCCCGAATCCTGTTTTGGATGCTCCTCTACTGGTAAGTCCATAGATCTTCCCAAGGCCTTGTCCTCATCAAGATGGACATCCCTGCTCACAATGATCCTCGTGCGAGCATGAGTGTTTGCTCTGTATGCCTTTGAAGTCTCACTGCAACCAACAAGTAACCCCTTCTCTCCAGAAGGTTCTAGCTTCTTCTTAGTGTCAGCATGAATGTGACAATAGTAGACACTTCCAAAAATGTGAATGTGACTCACATCTGGTCGAGTGCCTGTGTAGACCTCCTTGGGTGTCTTCCTCCCCAAATTTGTGTGGGGACACTTGTTCTGAATGTATACTACGGTCCTCTATGTCTCAACCCAAAGGAATAGTGGCAATCCCTGATCAAATAGCATGGCCTTGGCTGCTCCTACCATAGTCCTGTTCTTTCTCTTTTCCACTCTAATTTGTTGTGGGGTATGAGGAACTGTGTGCTCCTTCTTGATCCCCTTCGATGAACAATAATCCAAGAACTCATTGGAGGTGTACTCACCCCTTATACAAGTGAGAGTGGAAAATCTCAATGGAGATCTACATCAACCGTCTGGAATAAGGTATGTATCGAGATCCTTTAGTGTTATATATTTGGTTTCTCTTGCATATTGGAAAGGATTGATTTTTGCGGCTACTCTGTCTGTTGTGGTACCCCAATCCATAGGAAGTTTTCTCCATAATAGAAGGATCCTGTCCACCTGACTCCCTATGACTACCGAAAGTTGTGACGTGTATCTATACCTGTACCTGTACATCTGGCTCCTCCAACTTGACCCCCGAATCCTGTTTTGGATGCTCCTCTACTGGTAAGTCCATAGATCTTCCCAAGGCCTTGTCCTCATCAAGATGGACAGCCCTGCTCACAATGATCCTCGTGCGAGCATGAGTGTTTGCTCTGTATGCCTTTGAAGTCTCACTGCAACCAACAAGTAACCCCTTCTCTCCAGAAGGTTCTAGCTTCTTCTTAGTGTCAGCATGAATGTGACAATAGTAGACACTTCCAAAAATGTGAATGTGACTCACATCTGGTCGAGTGCCTGTGTAGACCTCCTTGGGTGTCTTCCTCCCCAAATTTGTGTGGGGAAACTTGTTCTGAATGTATACTACGGTCCTATATGTCTCAACCGAAAGGAATAGTGGCAATCCCTGATCAAATAGCATGGCCTTGGCTGCTCCTACCATAGTCCTGTTCTTTCTCTTTTCCACTCTAATTTGTTGTGGGGTATGAGGAATTGTGTGCTCCTTGTTGATCCCCTTCGATGAACAATAATCCAAGAACTCATTGGAGGTGTACTCACCCCTATTGTCTGTCCTCAACACTAAGATATTTCTTCTTGTCTAGTTCTCTACGAGAGTCTTGAACTCTCAAAACTGCTCAAAGACCTCTGAATTGGTATTCAAGAAATAGATCTAGGGATTCTTGGAATAATCATCAATGAAAGTGATGCTGTAACCATTGAAAGAGTGGACACTCATAGGTCCACAAACATCTGAATGCACTGCATCCAAGGGATCCTTAGACTTGTGCTCACTCTGTGGGAAAGGATTCCTGATGTTCTTCCCCAATGCATAACCCTTGCAATGGTTATGCTTCTCCTCATGTACCTGAGGAAATCCAATGACTTCCTGTCTCAAGTGCCTCAGTGCTCCATGGTGTAAGTGTGCCATCCTCCTATGCCACAACTCACCCTGATTACTGCCGCTATTGACTAGATCATTTGTAGGCTCAAAGTGTAGTCTATACACCTTCCCGCTCCTGATCCCAATCACTCGATCCAAACTCATATCTGACCCCTTGGGCTTGATATACATTCTATGGTCTCAGAACTTCATCTAAAATCCTTTTTCCTCCAGAGTGGAGACTGGTATGACGTTTTTGGTCAACCCTGGAACATATAACATAGAGACAACGTTGAGGGGTTTGCTAGACTCCCTCTGAAATGAAGCAGTGCCAACTCCCTGCGCATGATACCATGCATTATCACCCAGCTCAATGTGGATACCTGTTCCACCCTCCTACAATTCCTTGAAGAATATTTTTTGTTCAGTCATATGACTAGAGGATCCACTATCAATGTATTGGATACTGCTACTTGTGGTGCTTTCCATGCAAGCTATCAAACAAAACTTCTCATCGAAGTTTCTGTTGAACTCCTCCTCTTTAGAACCAACCATCTGGGTATTGCTCTTCTTCTTTCTGTCTAGGCACTGGGAGGCAAAGTTTTTCTTCTTGTGGTAGATAAAAAACTTGAACTTTGACATGTCAAGTTTCTTCTTACCACCCTTTTTCCTCTTTGCCTTAACCTTGCTCTTCCTTTTCAGGGCTAGAGCCTCCTCACCCACAATCTGTGGGACAAAGTCATCTCACAATCTCTTCCAATCATAGAGCTTCTCCCTAGCCACAAGAACTTTGACAAAGGTGTCCCATGGCTTAGAAAAGCCATTGAGGGCTATTCGAACTAGCTCCTCATCCTCCCTCTTAGAGCCAAATGCTCCAAGCTCGTCTCTGATTTGTGTGAGACTTGTGAGATATGCACTACTCCTTCTCGATTAGCCATCCTAGTACTATGTATCCTCTCTTGCAACAACATCTTCCGATTTTCATTCTTGCTCTGGTACAGACTTTCCAAATCCTTCCACATCTTAGATACGATCTTCTTTCCAGAAAGATGAGGGGGTGGTCCTTCACTCTATCCAAGATAATCAACATGGCTCTGGAATCAATATTCTTCCAAGATACCAACTCTACTGGATTTGTGAGCGCAACCTTCGTGGAGTCACTGTGCTCCTCAACATCACTGACATCCAGGATCCTTCTGATCCTTTCTTTCCATGTCGGAAAGTTCTGAGCCCCCTGGAGTCTATCCTCAACTCTCAACTGTACAATCATACTGAAGTGTACCTGTCAAACCCTAGATCTGAGCTCTAGGTTTGGGTCTTCAATAGATCTGCCCCTGATCTATTACTGCTGCTGCAAGTCTCTCAGATTTAGCTCAACTAAGCTTTGATTCCATGTAAATTTTCCTTTAAAGCTCAAACTAGGGCTAAAAAATATATTTAATTTGTTACTGGAAAATTATACATTAACTTCTTTACTAGTATTGCATCAGAATATAAAAATTGAGAAACATTCACAACGTCACATAAAATATAGACAATTATTTTGGGTATGAAAACCCCTGGATAAAAACCAAGATGGGAAAACCGGTGCAACAGTCAGATATGAATTTTGTATTATGAAAATATGGAACTTTTACAATTAGTAGACAAATTCATCCAACCTGGCGAAATAAGCCTCCGCAGAAACACTGGACAACTTCTAGCAACATAGCACACCCCAATGCAATTGTATCATGCCCCACATTGAAAGTGCGGGGAAAATAGACTTAAAAATGGGCAGTGGTAGATCGTCTTACATTGTTACGCTGGTGATTAAAGATAGTGATATGTAGTTTTGTTTTAGGGTAATTTATGCATTTCATAGTTGATCCAAGGACCAACGATTTCGAGGCACCACTCTACTTAATGACTATCAAATCCATTTCGTCCAAATATAAGCCAAGGAATCATTAAAAATAACCTCGTAAAAGTGAACTTCTTTTAATGAGATTGTTTGTTAATTTTAAGGAAACTCTCGAGGATGAAGAAACCGGTTTTAATAACATTATTGGTTATTTCAGGGAAACTTTTGAGGACGCCGAGGATGCTTCCTTAATGCTCATTGTAGACTATCTGGCTTGACTCAATGGCCATGATGACTTTTGCTGAACATCACTTGCATGCTTTCTTAGACTCTGTTGGCATCAAACCTCTTTTGGTGAGTCCTAATTAATTGCACCCTATCAATATGGGGGAGATGTTGTCACATAACGTAACATATATGTTACATTCTAAAAAATAAAAAGTAATTAAAAAAATTATGTGTCTAAATAAAAAAAATATGAAAAGTAATTAAAAGATCCATGTCATCCTGTATCAAATTTCATGAGTTTAAAATTAAAAAAAGAAATTACACCTTAAGAAATTGGATCCCTCTCGATCCTTGATAGATCTAGGTTTAAGATGGCTCTATGCTGGTTTTAGTCATTTGTAAGGATTTTTGTTTAGATCTCTAGTGAATAGTTTGAATGAATGCATAGGTCTATCATGTGTTTTCATGTTTAATGTGGAGGATTTTACATTTGAAGTTTAATGTATAGTTTGAATGGATCCTTAGGTTTATCATGTGTTCCCATGTTTAATGTTGTAGGCATTTTATATTGGATGTTTAATGTATAGTTTAAATGAATGCCTAGGTCTATCATGTATTCCCATGTTTAATGTTAAGAGATTAGATATTGTAAGTGTGCAAGTCCAAGGTGAGTTAGTGGGACATGTGTAATGGGTGTATTGAACACAAAATTATATAAGGTGTTATGAATAAGTCTCAAAATATAGAAATGGTATGTGAGTCGAATTTAGACCATTACATAAAATTCAATTAATTTCATGCATCAAGTTTTTTTTATCTTGAAAGAAAACATTTGTAAACGACAATGAGAACAGTTCTTGAAAAATTTGTCCATTCACTAAAACTAAGAAGTTTTAGATTGAATGACCCCTTGATCTCCATAATGACCCAAATATATGATATGCAACAATATGGAGACCGTATTTTAATGGATAATCTACCTTCACATTCAAATCTCTATATACATGTGAAGGAGACATGCTCAAACATCGACCATTTGTTTCAATTGTTCAATTATTGATCATAGAACCAAACTTCCCATACCAGTGATCCAATTCAGCATTTTATAAGTCCTTGAACATCTGCACTGAAGACCCACTTTGGACATAGATTACACCACAACAATCAAATCTCTATATCCATGGGTGAAGGAGACACATTAAAACAATATGATTGTTCATGATCAAAATTGGTTTTAGAACCAAACTTTCTATTCTACACTTCTTGATGACCCGTTTTACATGATAGAGGAGTCCCTAAAATAAAATAAAAAAACTCTCTACGTATTCTATCAAATCTATATTCTTTCCCAAGCAACAGAGCCCCAAATCACAAGTATTTGGAAGGAAGGGTGGAAAAGTATAGATGGGGATGGACATAAAGGAGAGGCGGGGGAGTAGTGGATGGCATATGTAGAAAAATTAAAACAAATTCATGTAAGAATTAAAGATAAGGATGACAAGTTGGTTTGGTTAAAAAATCTTAGTTAGGGAAGTATACAACTAAGATCAAATATAGAGCAATGTTTGCGATTGCAAACCAAGCCAGTTTGTATAGTGGTGGAAATATTTATGGAAGACAAAAACCCCTTTGAAGATAACGACCATCATGTGGTTAGCATTTATGAAGAAAGCGTTACCTTGTGAAATTTTCCATAAGATATGTTGGCAAGGCGCTAAGGGGGTGTCATTTATGTACACATACATAGAAAAAAAATGCTTGTTCTTATACTATCAATGTGATGAGGTATTTTCATTAGTGATACTCTAAAGTTCAAGTTGGGAATGCATGCTATTATTTGAGCATTTCATTGGGCTACTATACTAAATTTATGTTCTTGGTTTGATGGCTTTGATATTGGTAGGAATTGATCGAAACTCTTTCATGTTCCCATGATGGTAGAAAGTACAAAAATGTTAAACATGCAGAGGGGTAATCTATGGATGTTAGATCGATGGCTAGCTCAAGATCATTATCAAATCAATGGTTGAGGAAGACTCCACTGTGGAAAAGTGCACTAAGGTTAGTAAATAGCTTGGACTCCGGAATCAATATTTAGTTCGTTTTTACTATAAAAAATAACCTTTGCTATAAAGTGGACCCAAATATAACGATTGTCGGCAATTCCTCTACGTGAAAATGCGCGTAAGATAATATCTAGGTCATGCCATGTAATTGGAAAGTAATTGCCGCTCCATGATCCCACATTAGCGGACGAGAACGATCGTCAAGGAGATCAACAGTTGTAAACTAATCAGCTAGGAGAAGTCACACATTTTTTAAATCAACTCTTTAGACACATAATTTTTATGAAGATCAGTTTAATACCGGTTCAAATCCATCATTGATATGGGTTGTTTAAGATCCAACGATTTTGACTCATTCCGCTGGTGAAAGAATCTCAATGGCTAGCTAAAGCCTCGGATGCGAAATTCCTTAAAGATCTAATTAAGTGGTCATTTCACATCTGTTCTATTAAACGAAAATTTGGGATGAACACATTTGGAGATTAATTTGGCAGAACAACTATAATTGGAGATAAGTTAATTTTAGTTAACTCTGCAAATCTAAGTTCTATTAAAACTAAACTTAATAATGAAGATCAAAATTTGATAAAGGACATGAAGAATTCTTGCAACGCTTCAATGAAAAGACACGATAATTCAAATAAAGATATGATGATATTTATGCATAATTCAAACTGGGAAGGAAGGTGTTTGAGTAGTCCAGATCCATGTAGATAGAGACCAAGAAGATGATGAGAAACCAATGACATAATTGAAAACATAAGCAGATTTGGAACACTAAAGAAATCAAATTAGGGAGACAGGGTGGTTCAAGGGCAGGAAACAACCCTGTAGGGGGTTGTAGCCTCCTTCCAATAGTAGCTAGAGAACAAGGTGTTGGTGCATCCTTTTATGTTGTAATAGACAAAAAACTCGGGTGTTGTAGCATCCCTGTCTGTAGCAACAAGAAATTTTTTTGGGGTGTTGACACATCCTTTCTGTAGTAGCAGATAAACAATTTTGTAAACTTCATATTATTATTAAATGAGTTTGAATTGGTGGTTTTCTCTTTGAGGTTTCCACGATAAAATCTGTGTCCTAACTTGGTTGATCCATTATGTGTCTTGTACTTAAAGTTAATTTAAGAAAAACAAGGTAATACTTATTCACCCCCCTCTCAGTATTGATGGATAATCCAACAATTGGTATCAGAGCAATATGCTTCACAAGAATTTAATCACTGGAAGGAAGATCCTATTAAAAATCACTGCGGATCAACAAGAAAGGTTATCCACCAACATACCTCCATTATTTATAGGAGATAATTATGCATACTGGAGAGTAAGAATGAAGTGCCATCTAATGTCTCTTGGGTACAAAGTCTGGAGGTATGTTGAAAAGGAGTACAAAATACCAAACAATCTACCTATAGACAGAGATGAACTAGACCAATGTGAGGCCAATGCATAAAATTTGAATGCAATATTGAGTGGTTTAACAAATTTAGTATTTGTGAAAGTCATGCAATGCAAAACAACCAAACATGCCTGGAAAAAATTAAAAACTGTTTATGAAGGAGTATCCAAAGTCAAACAATCCAAACTTCAGACATACAAAGGATAGTTTGAAAGTCTAAAAATGAAACATGAAGAAAATATTGCAGATTATATTTTAAGAGTAGATGAAATTGCAATGCTATTAGAGGCATTAGATGAGCAATAAAGGAAAGAGAAGTCATTGATAAGGTACTAAGAACCCTACCCATGGAATATGACTCAAAAGTATCTACTCTAGAAGAACGAGATGATCTTGACCTCATGACTGCATATGAGATGTGAACAGGAAAAAATGAACCTTCAAAAAGGGAGGCAACATTTAAAGTCTTGAAAGAACCAAATAGGTCTGAAAACCCATCTAAGAATCACTCAAAGAATTCAGATGATGAAGAAGCTCTGTTCATCAAGAAAATTGAGAGAGGTACTGGAAAGTACAGAGGAAAGATACCTCTAAAGTGTTTTAATTGTGGAAGGATTAGACACTTTGCTTCAAAATGTCCCTATCCTAAAAAATATAATAGTGATGAAATATAAGCCTCAAAGAAGTTCAAAAAGGGCAAGATCGAGAACAAGAAGAATTTTAATGAGAAGAAAAAGATCCTTTACACCATGGAAGATAGTGAAGATGAAAACAAAAGTGGAGACGAGGAAATGAAAGTTCTATTCATGGGATTAGAAACTCAAGCTCACGATGGTGAGTCAGATGAGGAAGGAGAAGTAGATCTAAAAGTTGAACTCATTAGTCCTCTTGAAGAACTTGAAAAAAGCAGGAAGAAAAACAAACAGACAAATAAAATCATTAGTTACTTGAAGAACCAACTTCAAGAGTCCAAGAATATTGAAGAGGATCTAGATTTGCAGCTCAAAAAGAGAATACATGAATTTGAAAGGCTTAAAGAAGAAATTATGTACCTTAGAAAGAAGATTGATGAAGAATATATTAACTCAAAAGTTGAAAACAGTTCAAAGAATCTATATGACATCTTGAGTAGCCAAAGACCATCAAGATATAATTATGGACTAGGATATGAAAAAGAAAAGAAGTCAGGATGTTCGTCCCTCACAAACCAAGGTAGAAATAAAAGAAGCTATGTTGCTGCAGTGAAGAGTCCAATTCAAAATGAAAGAATCAAGAAATCTGCTCTATCATCTCATGACAAAAGTAGAACTAATGTGATACCTAGAAAACCAATAACAAGTATATATCAACATATATTTTTTGGTCATTGCTACTCTTGTAATAATTTTGGTCATAAAGCTCTAAATTGCAGAGCATATGAAAAGTTTCATGACTACAATAAGAATGCATCTAGTAACCAACCAAAAGTAAGAAATCAAAAATTTTTTGCACCTCTTCATAGATATGACATAGAGTGTTACAAATGCAATAACCATGGACATATAGAAAGAGATTGTAATCTAATAACTTCCATAGAGAAAAATGCTACAAAAGAGCTTCAAAATAAAAAACAGAGAACAAACTGGAAGGAAAAGAAAGAAGAGGAGAAATCCATGGCTGCTCTATGCACGAAAAAAAAAGAGTCTATGGCACATTGACAGTGGACATTCAAATCATATGAGAGGAGACCCAAACAAGTCCATAAGCCTAAGAAAATATAGTAAGGGAAAAGTCACTTTTGGAGATAATATGTCTTCCAAAAGAATTGGCAAAGGTACAAATGCTATTAATAACAAGATCAAAGCTGAGAACCTAAATCCTAATCTCCTTAGTGTAAGTCAAACATGTGATCAAGGGCACATATGCACTTTTGACTCCGAGAAATATGAAATCAGGAAAAAAGGATTCTAGAAGACGTGTTGGGATTGCTATAAGGAATTCAAGTAATGTATACATTCTAGAAAATGAAGAGCAATGATACATGAGTATGATTGATGAAAATTGGTTGTGGCATAGAAGGTTTGGGAACCTAAAATTTGACAATATTATGAAACTAAGTAAGAAGGAATTTGTAAGGTATTTTCCAACGATTTTGAAGCCTCTAAATCTAGTTTGTAAACATTGTCAACATGTGTAGCAAACTAGAGCCATCTTCAAAGAAAAAGAACATACCACCTCAAATCCATTGGAAATAGTTTACACTGATATATTTGGACCAACAACAACTAAAATCTTGCAAGGAGAGTTCTATTTCATGTTTCTCATAGATGATTATACAAGGATGACTTGGGTTACATTTCTCAAAGAAAAATCAGAAGCTTTTGAAAAGTTTAAAAGTTTTAAAGAAAAAGTTGAGAATGAAACAAATTTGAAAAGCAAATGTCTAAGGTCAAATAATGGAGGTGAATTCACTTCAAATGAATTCAATGAATTTTGTGAAGTCCATGGAATTAAAATATAGTTTTTAGCTGCAAAGACTCCTCAGCAAAATGGCGTTGTGGAAAGGAAAAACATAATAGTCCAAGAAGTTGCCAGAACTATGTTAAATGAAGCAAAAATTCCTGATATATATTGGAGAGAATAAGTATATACAACCGCTTATATACTAAACATAGGACAACTCATAATTAATAATGACAAAACCCCTTACAAACTATGGTACGGGAGACCTGCTTCAGTCAAATATTTCAGAGTGTTTGGTAGCAAATTCTATGTAAAAAGAAATGGAGATGATCTTGGTAAGTTCAAATTTAGAACCGATGAAGTAATATTTTTAGGATATTCATCCACCAAGAAAGCATATATATGTTACAATCAAAGGATATACAAAATCATAGAAAGTGCAGATGTAAGAGTGGATGAATTCAAACCAAGAAGAATAAAAATCCAAGATGAATATTTGCAAAAGAAGGAAGGAGTTTATGATGAAGAAGAAAAGGAAGAAGAAAAGGTAGAAACAAAAGAGTCACCATAAAGTGAAGATGAATACTCTCCAAGATCTGAGACAAAATCTTCATCTAGGAGAATACAAAAGGACCATCCTAAGACACAAATAATAGGTGACAAGGATGCTGGAGTTAGTACAAGAAGACAACTACTATTTAATGAATAAGCCTTACTTTCTGTAGAAATTTCGATATAGATTAATGTATTCCTGAGATTCTCCTGATCTAATCAAATTTGCCTCTTGTTAAATACATAACCGCTTCTACTCTAAATTATTGCGGAAACAATTAAACCACGATTGACATAACAATGCACAGAGTGAAATATCAATAATACACAACACAATGTTTTCCAGGGNTCCATGCAATGTAGTTAGAGATGCCCTCGAGTGCATACTCCAACCTCAAGCCATTGAAAGACATTTCGATCTTGAGTCAAGATCGCACTAAGAAAGTCTTGCAAATTTGAATGTTATCCAACCCAAAACTCAAGTCCGTGGCCTCCGTGGCTCTGATACCATGTAGAAATTTTGATACAGATTAATGTATTCCTGAGATTCTCCTGATCTAATCAAATTTGCCTCTTGTTAAATACAGAACCGCTTCTACTCTAAATTATTGCGAAAACAATTAAACCACGATTGACATAACAATGCACAGAGTGAAATATCAATAATACACAACACAATGTTTTCCAGGGAAAGCTTAAAGCTCAAAACCCCACTATCATATATATGTATATCATGAATCATGAAACAATCTCATACAAAACTCTAATCCAAGAGCTCTCAGTAAAATACGAAAGTCTCACCCTGTCATACACGAATTAGCTAATCATACGCCAATTCCCTGTGTTCAGACAGCCTGCCTCCTCTGCACAAACGCTGATGCGCAAACTCCTCTGCGCAACCTCTGAGATCTCAATTCTCCCAATTGAATCGAATCCAAATTGAAACTCTGTTAATTGCTGCGTTTGCTCATGCTCATAAGCATATTCACTGCATGTGTGAACAAATCATAACTGACAGTCAACTGTCCCTTTCACCTATGATCTCAACTGGTGTCCATTGGAATGCATATAGTTACCGGTGGCAAGTCTTCAGTTGTATGCGAGTTAACTTGTGAGTTTAGTGAATTAACTAATTCACTGAACTCACACTAATACAACTAAACTTAACTCACTTAACTACACTTATAATTCTGTTACAATTCCAAATCACTCAGTTATGAACGAGATAATAGACTAATAGTTATTGTCTAATTTAATTAAGGGAAAAGTAAATTAGACACATGTTTCTTGTTGAATTTTCAACACTTTCAGTGGTAGAACCTAAGAACTTTGTAGAATCCAGCAGAAATTATTATTGGATCAAAGCCATAAATGAATAATTGGATCAAATTGAGAAGAACCAAACTTGGGAACTAGTTCCAAGACCTGCAAATAAGAATATTGTAGGGACCAAGTGGGTCTTCAAAAACAAGTTCAATGAAAATGGCAAAGTGATAAGAAATAAAGCAAGGTTAGTGTGTAAAGGATATGCTCAAGTGGAGGGTATTGGTTTTGAAGAAACCTTTTCACCTATAGCAAGACTTGAAGCAATTAGAATGTTTTTGGCATTTTCATGCTATAAAAATTTTAAAGTATATCAAATGGATGTCAAGTCTGCATTCTCGAATGGGAAGCTAGAGGAGGAAGTGTATATTGAACAAATTGAAGGTTTTCTCTTTTTAGAAAACATAGAATATGTTTGAAAACTAAAAAAGGCACTCTATGGTATCAAACAAGCTCCAAGGGCTTGATTTTCAAGGTTGGAAAACGACTTAAAGCAAAAAGGATTTAAAAGAGGAGCAATTGGAAGTAACCTCTACTTAAAAATCAAGGATAAGAATATGATAATTGTTTTTGTTTATGTAGATGAATTCATATTTGGGAGTGATCTACAAATCACGAGTGTAAACTTTGCTTTGGACATGAAGAAATAAATTTGAAATGTCTTTGTTGGGAGAATTAACATTCTTCTTGGGTTTACAAGTTTCTCAATTAGACAAAGGGATATTCATTTAACAAACCAAGTACATTAAAGACATGCTGAAAAAGTTTAAGATGGAAGACTCTAAACCAGTTTTTACTCCTATGGTCATTGGTTGTAAGCTAAGAAACGATGATGAGTCATTATAAGTAGATCATACCATGTATAGATCTATGATAGCAAGCCTGCTATATGTGACAGCCACTAGACTGGATGTAATGCGAGCTCTAGGGTTGGTTTATAGATTCAAATCAGCTCCCAAGGAAACACATGTAACAACAGTAAAAAGAATTTTGAAATATTTGAAAGGAACAATGGAATATGGTTTATGATATCCTAAAGGCCAAGACTTCACTTTAAAAGCATTCACTGATGCATATTGGGCAGGAAGCGTTGATGATTGAAAAAGTACTATTGGAGCAACATTATTTTTGGGAGATTGTTTGGTATCTTGGTTAAGCAAGAAACAACCTTCCATTGCACTATCTACAACAAAAGATGAATATATTGCTGTTGCATCATGTTGCACTCAAGTCATTTGGATGAAGCATACATTGGAAGAATTTCTTGTGAAGTATGAGAATCCAATAATAATTAAATGTGACAATACCAATGCTATAAACATATAAATAAATCCTATAATGCACTCTAAGACAAAGCACATTCCAATAAAATATCATTTTCTAAGAGACCAAGTGTCACAAAAGGTTGTCAAATCGGAATATATTGATACTAAAGAACAAATTGCTGATATATTCACTAAGCCACTACCCAAAGAAGCATTTGAGCATCTTAGACATAAGTTGGGAGTAATATCCTTAAAGTCAGTAAAAGGATAAAAGTTAGCATGTCAGGGGGGGATATGTTAACAATGGGAGCTGTCAGAAGGAAGCCTTTGTCAATAATGTCAAAGGGGAGAAAATTGAAAATTGACATCAATTCCAAAGGGGGATAATGTTGAGTATGGTTGTCATTGATGTCAAAGAAGTTCAGTAATGACACATAAATAAACCAGGACATGATGGCATGGCATATAGGTTGAAGTTGGTATAGATGAAATCAACATGATGTTCCCCATGCTATGGATGATTTATCTTTCAAAGTTGATGAAAGTAAGAATCCACCTTAAGTCTAAGGATCAGATGAAAATTATTAAGAGGACATTTCTAAAATACAAATCAATAAGTAGGATTGATCGATTATATGATCAATCAATTAAGTTTGAAATGACCATGGGACAGGGTCATCGATCGATCATCAGTTGATGAAAGAATGAGCGACTGAGGACGAGGCAAGGTAGAGATTGATGGTCGGGAATGAATTTGACACAAGAAGATACAAGCTTGTTAATGTTCCGAGGTAGAAAGTACAAGAATGCTAAACATGTAGAGGGGTAATATATGGATGTTAGATCGATGGCCAGATCAAGATCATTAGAAAATCAATGGTCGAGGAAGAATCTGCTGTAGAAAAGTGCATGAAGTTTAGTAAATATCTTGGACTCCAGAATCTATATTTAGTTCAATTTTACTATTCAAGAATAACCATTGATCTAAAGTGGACCCAAATCTAACAGTTGTTAGCAATTCCTCTGTGTGAAAATGTGTGAAAGATACTAGATAGGCTAGGACATGGAATTGGAAAGTAATCGCTACTCCATGATCCCACATCAATGGATGAGAACGATCGTCAAGGAGATCAACGATAGTAAACTAATCCGCAAGAAGAAGTCACACATTTTTAAATAAGCTCTTCAGATGCAGAATTTTTATGAAGACCAGTTTAATACCAGTTGAAATCCACCGTTGATATGGGTTGATAAAGATTCAATGGTTTTGAGTCATTCCACTAGTGAAATAATATCGATAGCTAGCTAAAAAATCGGACATGAAATTCCTTAAAGATCTAGTTAAGTGGTGATTTCACACCCATTCTATTAAACAAAAATTTGGTGATGAGCCTATTTGGAGATTAATTTGGCATAACAACTATAATTGGAGATAAGTTAATTTTATTTAACTCTGCAAATCTAAGTTCTATTAAAACTTAACTTAATAATGAATATCAACATTCGAGAAAGAACATGAAGAATTCTTACAATGCTTCAATGAAATAACACGATAATTCAAGTAAATATATGATGATATTTATGCATAATTCAAACTAGGAAGGAAGGTGTCTCAGTAGTCCATATCCATGTAGCCAGAGACCAAGAAGATGATGAGAAGTAAGTGACATAATTGAAAACATAAGCAGATATGGAACAGTAAAGAAATCAAATTAGGAAGGCAGGGGGGTGCAAGGGTAGGAAACAAGCTTGCAGGGGGTTGTAGCCTCCTTCCAATAGTAGCCGGAGAATAGGCTGTTGGTGCATCCTTGTTTGTGGTAACGTGAATAAATTTTGGGTGTTGTAGCATCCCTGTCTGTAGAAATAGAGAAAAATTTTGGTTTGTTGACATATCCTTTTTGTAGTAGCACATAAACAATTTTTTAAACTTCATATTATTATTAAATGAGTTTGAGTTGGTGGTTTTCTCTTTGGTGTTTCCACGATAAAATCCGTGTTCTAACTTGGTTGATCCATTTTGTGTCTTGTACTTAAAAAGTTAATTTAAGAAAAAGAAGGCAATAATGATTCATCACCCCCTCTTAGTGTTGTTGGATAATCCAACACACCTTTGGGTGATTTAGTTTGATGGAGGTCGAATTGGTTTGTTGTTGCATGGAATGTTTGATTAACGAGTGGATCATACATTTCAATTGTTAAAATTTTAATCATTATACAATATCGTAAATTATTTAGCCTCATAACATCATAACCATATGCAATAGGATCACTGAAAGAAAGACAAGTACTTCAACACAAAAGAACACATAGATTTATCCTGGGAAACCACAAGGGAGAAAACCCAACAAATTTTACTCAATATAGAATCCAACCAAGTACAACGAACAACCCTAAGAACAAGACTAGTAACTTTCTCTCTCTAGTAGACTTCTTCACTCTCTCTTGCGTACTTGCGTGAGTGAGATGTGTGTTTAAATGAGGGGAGTTCCTCCCCTATTTATACTCATCAAGTGAGTGAACTTTTAACCTAACTAGGTTAACATGTTTCTCTAAACAAGATAACTTACCTAGGGAGACTCAAAATGACTTTTATATAATATTATTGGGGGTACTATTGACCCGAATTACAATGAAAGGTTTACATTGATTCTTTCAAGTACATTTATATGACTAGGTACATCAATAACATCTTCTGAAGGAATTACAACAATGACACAATGAAAGTAAAATAGGAATATCTTCCGAAGTTACATTTATTTAACACTCCCTCTTAACAAGGAATCTATTATCGTACAATTGAATGGTGTATCTATATATTAACATCATATATCTATAACATCATCATCAACATCAGCATGGAACATCATCATCATCACTAGCAGGAGAATCATCATGAACATTAACATATAAATGCTGGAACATCATCATCATCTAGAGAATCACCATCAACATTAGCATGTGACTACTGTAACATCACCATCATCATACATCTAGAGAAATTCTACAGTGGTAATTTTGGTAGATCAAATAGGCCTTGTCTGAATTGTTAATCCTTTTGGACCAAACAAGCCTAGTTAGACATACCAATTTACCTAGGTAGCAAACATGTCTTGTCTGACTTGCTAATCCTTTCAGACTAAACAAGACTATTCAAACATATCAATCCCCCTAGGATAAAACATACCTTTTCAAGATAACATACCAATCCCCTGGGATCAAACATGCCTTGTCAGGATGACATACCAATCCTATACTGAGCTGCCACATTGCGGCTCCAGGAAATCACATCATCAACATCATCATCACTCCCTTTTACGAGGGAGGTTTTTTCAGACTACACCAATCTTGTCTCTAAAGTACTCAAACTTTATTCAAGACGGAGGCTTAGTAAACACATCAACAACTTGTTCCTTTGTAGGAACATACTGGAGCTTTACAAATCCCTTCTACAACATATCCCAGAAGTAGTGATACTTGATCTCGATGTGCTTCAATTTTTCGTGGAACACTGGGTTTTCTGAAAACTTAATATGAATTTGGTTATCACAATAGATATCAGTCACATTTATATCGGTATCAAATAATCATATCAACAACTTGTGAAGCCATACTGCTTCGCTACAAGCTGAACATGCCACAATATATTCAACCTTTTCCACACCAAGAGTAACACTAGTTTTATTTCTGTTGATCCATGAGGTCACACCTGATCCCAAACTGAAACAACATCTTGAGGTATTCTTTATTTCTTCGACATTGACTTCCCAATCTAAATATGCATAACCATGTAGTTTGATCTCGCTATCAGGTGCATATCTGAGGCCATAATCCAAAGTACCCTTTAGGTACCTCATCCCATGTTTTGTCGCAATCATGTGAACACATATTGGATCCACTATGTACTAGTTCAAAGTATTCAATGTAAAGCATATATCCAGCCTCGTGTTTGTCAGGTACATCAACGAATCAATCATCTACCTATATACTATGGCATCAACTATCTATGAAGTAGGATCATACATAAACTTCAAGTTCAATGTCATCGATGTAGCTATAGCCTTGCCATCCAATGTCTTGAATGTATTCAAAATATTGACTATATATTTTCTTTGGATAAGAAAAATCTCCTCTGGAATTTTCCACACCTCTAATCCCAAGAATCATGTCAATATTCTTGAACTTTGAGATATACTGTAGTCATTCCATATGAAGCGAAGAATCATCCTCCCTCTCCATTTTGTACTTTGCATCGGGACATTCTACACTGGAGTGACTGGTAGCCTCCTCTACTACTAATCTTCTGTGTATCCATATATGTTATCTCTCAAGGTAATTGTGTACCAAAATCATTCATCTCTAACTTTGCTGCAAGTTCCTCTTGCACCCATCTATGAGCTTTTTGTCCTCTGTATGCTTCCATCTTCAACCTTGTAGCAAAGGTTGATATATCCATCACTCTGGGTGATAAGATCCTCATGTAACTATATGTGCTATTCCATAGGTTCCTTCCGAGCCTGCATAAATCCTTTTGCACACATGTGGTTCTTTGTATAGAGTCCTAAGTCCCGAAGGTTGCTCGATATGCACTTCTACTTCATTGAAGAAGTGTGTCTAGTCAAGGAAGAAAATGTCTCGCCATAATCAACTCCCTCTTTCTAAGAGAAACCATGAACCTTGATTTGTATTTCTCAATGCTGCCATTTGCTGCATGCTTGATCTTGTATATCCACTTGGAAGACACTACATACTTCCCTTTAGGTCTCAGAACCACATCCCAGACAACATTATTCATGATAACATCCTTCCACTCTTTATTTCCAGTTGCTTCTTCATAGATGGAAGGATCTGAATGAACGACAACACAACATTGCCACATAACTGGAGTGTGTTTGAGGCCTCTTTCTTTCGCCTAAAGTCCTGTTTGGAGCACCAAGATTCTTTAAATCTTGGACAATCTCTCATGCTCAAGCTTGTATTCTCTTGTGGGTGTTGGCTTCTCAGGGTGGATCTATAGGTCTCTGAGGCTCAGTCATATGATGGTCATCATGTTCTTCTGAAGTCCCCTCTTCTATAACCGTGCCTCTTACTATGGGAGCTTTATATTCTTCTTCATGTGCTTCATTTGAGTAATTCTACTTTGAGTGTTATGGTTGAAATGTCATTACTTGTTCTTCACCATTGTTCTCTTGTAGGTGATTGCACACGATATTTCCTATAATTCAAATTCAATTGCATGATTAGAAACATTTTATAATCTTCATAACATTTTCGTAATGACAAATTCTTATGCATAAAGAAATATGTCACACAATGATGCAACTATCTTATCCAATGATTCAATTCATATCTCGTCTACATATGGTGACTTTCTAGATGCCTTCCATCTCTACCAGAACATAATTAAGAGTGTGCATTACTCTCAACATGTCAATAGAGAGGCTTCATTATAGGTAAGTAGCAATGGAATGTTGTACAAATCCCTGGGCTACTTACCCATCACATGCATATTAATAGTATACTATTTATCAATGCAAACACTTTAACGTGCATAACACATTTCATAAATATGTACACAATATGATTTAAGCAATTAAATATATAGGAAATGACAATTCAAATACTTATCTTTGTTTGTTTGGTAGAATCCCTCTTGATATTTGTATCCTTGGATTAATTACTAGAGTCTTTGATATCGTGCTCTACTCCACCATCTTATTATGAGGACCCGTGCCTATATTTCCCACGATCTACAATGCTAAGGAAGTATTCTACACCATAGATCACAGGGAACTATGTACTGATGCTGAATCTGTGTGTCCCTTTTTCTTCATTCACAACTACATCCATTCTTATCCAATACCATGAAGATCCTTTTCCCGATTTGGTGAACAGAACTGCAAAATACTTGATGCCCCAGTTTTACTGACAGTAGTGATAGGTCAAAAAATGAAAATCCACAGAACTGAAAATTGTTTGGACAGAAAGATGCACCCTTGTAGAGTGAGTTAGATGGTCCTTCTTTTTCAACTGATATGTGGAGGGAAGTGCTCAGAATATGAATCCCTAGTTTCCATATTTCATTAGTTGTGGTTGTACAAAGACTTATTTTAAGGTAGCTCCAATAAAATGTTATAATTTTAATAGTTATACAAGATATTGATACATTTAGCCACATAACATCATAACCATATGCAATAGGATCATTGAAAGAAAGACAAGCACAATAACACAAAATAACACAGAGATTTATCCTGGGAAAACACAAGGGAGAAAAATCAACCTTGGTGATTTGCAAATCTAATTGGATAGAAATTTGTTCCTCCTCAAGACGAGGTGACCAATGTACTCCTTTTCCTAAATTTGTGAACATAACTGCAAAATACTTGATGCCCTAGTTTTACTGCCAATAATGATAGGTCAAAAATTGAAAATCCGCAGAACTAAAAATTGTTTGGATAGAAAGATGCTCCCTCGTAGGGTGAGTTAGATGGTCCTTTATTTGTGGAGGGACTTGCTCGTGATATGAATCCCTAGTTTCCATCTTTCATCAGTTGTGGCTGTATAAAGACTTCTTTTAAGGTAGCTTCGATACCATGCTAGAATTTTAATAGTTATACAATATATTAAGACATTTATCCTCATAACATCATAACCATACACAATAAGATCACTAAAAGAAAGACAAGCACAATAAAAAATAACATAGATATTTATCCTGGGAAACCACAAGGGAGAAAACCCAACAAAAATTCCTCAATTTAGAATCCAACCAAGTATAGAGAACAACCCCAGGAACAAGACTAGTAACTTCCTCTCTTCAGTAGACTTATTCAATCTCTCTTTTACACACTTGCTTAGGTGATATGTGTGTCTAAATGAGAGGAGCATATCCCCTATTTATACTCATCAAGTGGGTGACCTTTTAACCTAACTCGATTGACCTGTTTCTCCAAACATGGTCGACTTACCTAGGGAGACTCAAAATAACTTTTATATAATATTCTTGTGGGTACTACTGACTCCACTTATAATAGAAGGTTGACATTGATTCTTTCAAGTACATTTACATGGCCAAGTACATCAATACCATATCTTGAAAGAGGTATAACAATAATACAATTAAAGTACAACAAGAATATTTTCCGAAGTTACATTTCTTTAACATCAGTAAAAAAATCTTCTCGAGAATTGGATAGTGACAATTTCCTTGACATAAAATTTCTAGTAGGAGATCCATTGTTTAGATCTTTCACTCAATACATAAATTCATTAATATTCTCTTATTCTTTTCATCTATCAAACAATTAATCAAAATTGATGGCTTTGAGGATTATACCATAACTTGCAATAGAGAATGTAGAATGTTATTTATTTATTTAGGGACTCTTTTATAAAGTAAATCGGGTCATTGGAAAGTGTAGAATGGGAAGCTTGGTTTTAAAACCAATTTCGATGAGTTGAAACAAATCTTTATAGTACATTGACATCTCTCCACCCATGTATGTAGATATTTGAATGTGGTGATAACATCTATGTTCAAAGTGGGTCTTCAATGTTAAGAGGTTTAAGGACTCTTCTACAAAGGTAAATCAAATTATTGGTAACTATAAAATGGAAAGTTTGGTTCTAAGATCAATAATTGAACAATTGAAATAAATGGTCAATGTTTCAGCATGTCTCCTTCACATGTATATAGAGATTTGAATTTAGAGGTAGATTATTTGCCAATAGAGGACCTCCATCTCATATCATATGTTTGGGCATTAGGGAGATCAAAGGAGCCATTTAGTTTGAAAATTCTCTCAACTATGGTGAATAGACAAATCTTTTAAGCACTTTTCTCAATTTTGTCATCTACATATGTTCATTTCTATAAAAATATGTTTGATTTGCATTCATAAACATTGCTTTATATTCGACCTTAGTTGTATTCTTCCATAACTAGGTTTTTTTTGATCAAACCAACCTATCATCCTTATCTATAATTATTATATGGGGTTGTTTTAACTTTTCTACATATGCCATCCACTATTGATATACCTCTCCTTTCAATCCAACTCCATCTATACTTTTCTACCCTTCTTACTCAATACTTCAACTTGGGGCTTTGTTTCATGGGAGGGGACGGGGGGAAAGTATAAATTCCATATGCTTGCATTAATAAAGTCAACTCTCCCCATAATATGTGAGCATACATGCACCCCACTCATGGATCTTCCTCTATTTCTAGTATTTCCTTACTAGCTACTTCTCATACTTGTGAATTTTTGACTAGTGTGTAGGATAGAACAACGACTTGCCAAACAATAGAAACATTCTGAATAGAAGTCAACATCTCATTTTCATATTTAATAACAATGTTTGGAAAATTAAATGGGTCATTGTGAAAATTTTTGCAATATTAGCTTTGCTAAATAGCTTTCCACAGTACATATTTAATAAAAATAAGACTTCAAGTTAACTGCATTCAGTAAAAGAAAAAAATATTCGACATGTGAAATTACTCTAGTGATTAATCCTTAGAGATTATTGTTATGGAGAAGCTAACTGCTGCAATAAATATGCAACCGTGATTAAAATACTTTCAAAATCATTTGGTTTATACTACGAACCAAGTTAATATCCACAAGATCAATTGAACTATGTCTTATTTAAAGTAATATTATGATTGAAATAGGTTATACTCTTATATAAAATTATATGCTATATATTACATGATTATTTTTTAAGGTAGTATTTGTTAAAATTGTGACAACAAATTAATTAAATTGGTTTTACAAAACCAGATATTGGTTTGTTAAGACTTGGAAGTTTGTATAACCGACACTTGGTAGTTTTGCATGATCGACAATAATTTTTAATAACTATGTAACTTTTTCTATGAAGAATTTTTTGAATAGTTCGGGGTATATTATTTTTGGAGGAGAACAAGTGTGAATAACGAGAAGCCTTGTTTTGTAATCTCCATTTGAACAAGTGTTGCATGGAAGCGATACCTACCGTGGTTGGTAGGTCGCAATTATTATATTTATGCATTTTTTTAGGTGATCTCTTTGCTTCATTAGTAATGGATAGGTTCTTAAGCTGCGGATGTAGTTCATATTTGGTACCCTCCCAAGGAACGATAGATGGATAGGTTCCTAAGCTATGTGTGTAGTTCATGTTTGGTACCCGCTCGCGTAACTATCATTTATGGATCTTTTTATTGACACTGAAGTATGAAAGCATTGGATGGAAGCAAACATAGAATGACAACGAGTGCCCTACCTCCTCGAATGGCACTGCAATATAATTCCAATCACGACCCGACTAACATGCATATTGCAAATCTCATTCCCTAAATGTTAAAAATAATTAATAAGTTCAAATTTGAAAATGTTCAACTCTCTTTATCTTTTATAAAAATAAAGTCCCTGGATCATTCCAAGCATAACCAGTTGAACCGACATTATTATTCTTGGCATAATAATTATTTCCCACATCATTCCCAGTATCAGTCAAAGCATCATTCTCGGTATCAATGCTTCAAATGCAGCTTCCATACCATCTTGAGAGGAGGAACCTCAAATCCAAAATACAAGCAGGGGATTGACCAAAGTTTCACTCTCTGAGCCATCAAGGAGGAGGCATGTCATCCATGCCTCCGTAGTCCTCAATGAGAAGAAACTATCTTATTCTATGCATTGAGTAGGATACACTACTTTCGGTCAGAAAAGGGAAATGATAAGTACGCTTAAGACGAACACTAAGGATTTGGTACAACCTGAGCTTAAGCTATGTCTTCATCTCTTCCACCTTGTTCCATTGCGGAGGAGCCCTTCTCTCCCTTCGAAATGAGTCTATTATCTACGTTACGACCTAACCTTCCTATTACTGATCGTATTGGATTGATTGAGAAAACTATTGGAAAAATGTCCGTGGTAGAGAACTACCAACAACAGACTGTCACCTTCAATTCTATCCGTATAGGTTGATTCACCCCACCTTAAATTCACTTAGTTACGAAAATGGAATTTAAGTAAATCTACCTCTATATTAGATTGGGGAATGGGATTAATCCAAATCAATGTATGTATGGTTGGTATGGGTATGAAGGGTTTGAATAGTAAGCAACCTTAAAAAGGGTAAATACTACTGTGACTTTGCATTGGTTGTAAGGAGAGAGTATAGGTTTCCCCCAAGCTCGTAAAAGTAAAGAAACTAGAAGGTAAATCTTTTCCCGAAGTATCAATATTAAAGGGATAAAGTTCCTTATTCGATGAAGTACAATTAAAATAATAATAATAATCGATGATTTGAATGCATGATTTGACTGGTTTATATGGTTTTCATTTTAAAGCTTCTTTCCCTCAATATTTTTCCATTTCTTCTACTGGCTGCAAGTAGAATCATCCATGTATTTTTAAAATCAAATTTTCTATTTAAAGTTGTTCATAACAGATTTACTTTGTTGATCATTTTTCCATTTCTTCTATTGGCTGCAATTAGAATCCTCCATGGATTTTTAAAACCAATTTCGCTATTTAAAGTTGTTCATAACAGATTTACTTTGCTGAACAGGTTCTATTTTTTTGTAATTGCGAGAATTTAAACATTCTTAATAGGTACCGGCAATTACTTTACCATTCACTATTTGTAATTTTTTTATTTGATATAAAAAATTATTTTTGAAATCTAGATATTTGAATACGACATAAATCAGACTTGCACAATCGTGGAATGTTTACACTTGTTCTATCACATATGCATAGCCTAAACATTTGAGGACTTAGCCTTTTCGCGAGAACACATGACTATAATGTTATATTGCACTAAATATACAAATGACATGCATGCATATAACATAGACCAGAGAGGCACACCACTAGGTACATACTTGCACATAGACAATAACCCACTAAGTAGGCAAAAGGGTGGTGTCTTGTTCAGTGGCATATTTGATTCTTGAGAATGAGTTTGCAACCAGAAGAAGGCCAAAAGTCAGAACCTGCAATTTATAAACTAGAACAAAATGGACATAAAGTTAGAATTAATAGATTCAATTGGGATAAAGCAAGAAGGAAATCCTCATTCTGTCCATACTCAAGTTCCGATAAAATATGAATTTTACTAAACCATGATGTTTGAGCGTTGGTCTTTTGTCAAGCCGCACATTAAAATCAACATGACAAGTCCTTGCACTTATGTAAATTATATTTAATGTATTCAAATCATGTAATCATCTCCAACATGAAACCAATAGAGTTTTTTGATTTGTTAGGTGCATGTAGGAACATGGCTCCATAGCGTGCAAGGTCAGCGAAAGTAGGAACATTTCATGGTTCCATAGCGTGTAGCTATCATCAGTCCCAACTGATCAATCGTGATCAAGACGCAACTTTTTATTCACTGAGTGCTTGGTGGGATGATTCGATTGTTCAGATTAGAGCTAGTCATTCATGTTGAGAAATGGCACGACGAACAGTAAATGTACAGATGCCCATAACCCTGTCATCTTCTATTAGCTTGGAATAGGGATATATATATTGATAAATTATCTAGAAACTTCTATGGAGAGGCTTCTCCCAGAAGCAACATTTCCAAATGTATTTAGTAAGCCAACTACCATTTGAACAGTTCACATGAAGTCACATGGGAATGATGATACGGTTGATGATGTGGCTGTAGGAAATTAGTTTCCAACACTCCTCCTTAATTTTAATAGCCACATTACAACTACACAAATTATAAAAAACAAGAAACACTTCAATTTTTTTTCTTCAATTTCTTTGTTGTTGCTGCTGGTTCATGAGTCTTCTTCATCATGCTGCTCTCATGATTTAGAGAGTCTTATGCTGGATCTACTTCTACATATTCTCTCTCAACTCCATACTGAAGATGAAGTCTTACTCTACGCTCTTCCTTCCCCACAGGTGGCAGAATTCAACAAACCACTAATCAATGGCGGAGGATCACACAAAGCTCACAAATATTTACAAGGCTAAAACCTTCAACAACATTCATTCTTCATAAATCAATAGCTAAAATCAACATTCAATTCATACAACATACAACAGTGGCTTAATCCAACATCATCTTCCTCAAAAAACAAAACTTGAAGTTTCTATGGTGTACAACATTGCAAAACAAAAGAAACACAAATTCTTTGAATCTTTTCAGCACCAAATCATTTTCTTTCATTTTCCAACGGTGCAAGACTTTGCATCAGTTATGTTTTAGATTGTTCATGAATTTCATATGAAATTTCTTCTTCTTGTTTATGCTGCATGGCATCTTCAAAACTTTAGCTTTTGCAGCTTTAAAACTGGAATCAAAACCTGCACAAACACACACAATTAAAACATTAAATAAAACAAGACTTTCTTGCTCTTTGGAATCTTGCATTACTGCATTTGCAATCTCCATGGTTGCATTATTCTTATTTGCATATTCAATTTCTACAACAAGAATCTCAATAGACATGGTCTTCTCTAGCCACTCGATAAATTTTAGCTCAACTTCATAGACATTAAGCGCAACATATTTTTATTCTCCTTTCATGTTTGTTGCTTTCCAACCGAGCTTAGTTGTGACCCAACACTGGATTCAATTAATAATGATGGCTACCCTAATCCCTCTTCACACACAATGAGCTTAAAATCAAACTCAAGGCTCCACTCTCACACACAGATTTTAGCACTACCTAGTTGGGGACATGCAGCTTCGGCTGCAACACATAGTGAAACATAAATATAGACAAATCTTGGTCTCCTCTGATCCGCTCTCTCTAGAAGGGAGGATAAGGGACATGAAGCTACCGTTGCTTTGATACCATGAAAAAACTAGAAGTAGAGTAGAATAACAAAAAGAACTACTGTCTATTACAGAGCTAGAGCCTAGAACAAGTTGCATTCAAACCTCATACAAAATTCATTTATAACAGTCTGATGGAGGTTCGATAGAGCCTTGAGAAGGATTCTATAACTTCTAGACGCTTCTAGGTGTTTCCAGCTCCTCCATCATGTCTTCACCTACTTTCAGTGACTACATTTAATGAAGATGTGAGTGATGGTTGGAATTACCTTCCAACACTCTCCCTTTATTCCAACAATCATTTTATAAACGGCTACAAAAAATTGCAAATTGATTTTAATTTTTGTTCTGCTATTCTAGTATTCTTCTTTGGGTTTTCAAGAAAACCATAGATCTGATCCAATCAACTACTCCCCCTATACTTGAATATTTCATATCTCCAAACCAATCTTTGTCTATGAGAGATTCACACAGTACTGGTGCACTACAACTATGCCTCTAAAAGAGGGCTGTTGGACACACCAGGAACACAGAGAGGGGGGGGGGGTGAATCTGTGTGTGCAGTCTTTATTACTTTTTCAACTTTTATAATCAACAACTTATTAAATATTATGCATTATCACATTATCATTATATCATCATCAACATTGTTATCATCATCACCACAGAAAGCATAGCAACACTGTACACAAGATTTTTACGTGGAAACCCAAGTTTTGGGGGGAAAACCACGGAAGCCTTTTTAAAATAGTTTTCCAGAAATAACTGGAAGGAAGAAACAACCCCCTTATTACAAAGACTTCCTCTTTGGATTAATGACAACAAAAAATTCTTTTGGCACTACTTCTTCCCTTATCATTGATTCTTATTTGATGGACTTGTATTTTGTCACACAGATACTTATGGAACCAACTACTATACGATACTCAAATCTGATAATCAGGTACATATATCCTTTTACACATTATTTGTACACTTTATATCACTAGTCAATAGTCTTCAAAATGGCATTGGGTCTTTCCCAAGATTTTCATCATTTCTATTTTGATCTACTAACTTTATTTTCCATACTTTGGTAGGATGATGGTTGTTCATGTCATTCGATTGAACTTTCTTTCTTCTCCAAACTTTAACCTGTCCCTGCACCCTGCAATGTTTTGCGAAATGACCATAATGATAACAATTGTAACACTGCATCGAAAATGTACTTTTATTTCTTTCTGGAGTGATTATGTCATGAGCTCTGCAATGAATGGCTTTGTGACCATAGTTGTAACACTTGTAGCAGTGACCATGGAACCTTATAGGATATCTTTGAGCAGTAACTTCTCTTGATTCTTGCTGATCATGGGATATTCTAAGAATACATGTATTACTGTTAGCCTTTTCTTCTTTTACTATGGATATTTTACTTTCTTCAATGTTCTTCTTAATCTTCGAATTTGTCTTTAACTGAGTAGTTGTTTTGTCCAGGTCTTCCCTCAAGGAGACGATCTTCAATTCTTGCTTTTGACAAATTTCTATCTTTTCTTGGAGTTGTCTTGTTAGATCTTCTTCTATCTTCTTGACTTCTTCTACCTGTTTGTTGAGA
>LPNX010750923.1:699382-732182 GCA_001517045.1 Pseudotsuga menziesii
ATATATTGTCCTCCATCTTTCCTTTTGAATTCTGATCATCGTCATGGAATTTTTGCAGTTGACCTTGTAGTATATGATTCTCCTTTCTCAGTTCTGAGAGGTCCTTTTCAAATTCAAATTTTGTCAGACATACCTTCCGTAACTCTACCTTCAAGGATTTGATTTCAAGTTCTTGTTTTCTTCTTAACTTCTCTTCCAATATTTCTTTAGCCTTATAGGAACTTATCTCATTGTCTTTGTCTTGTAGCTTGCAGATCAATTCTTTTTCCTTATCTTCTAGTAGTCTTTTGAGCTTGACAATTTATTCTGAGTGCTTTTCAATTTTTGTAGCTGACTTCTCAAGTTTGTCTTTCAAAGATTTGGATATGGCTTCTTTGATTCTGGTCGCTTCTTCAATTTGGAGTTTTAGATTAATTATGGTCTGTGTGGCCTTTTCAGATTCTTCTTGATTCTTCTTCTCAGCTTTGTCCAATTGCTCTTTCAATACCTGTTTCTGTTCACATAGATTTTTCACTTCTTGCGAAAAATTAGTAATTTCATTGTCTATCATAATATCAGCTAAATTTCTATTACTCATCGGAGAGCAAGAATTTTCATCATAATCTGAAGTGTTGCATTCAATTAATTCATAATAGCTCTTATTTTCTATACCTGATAAACATATATCTTTAAAAGAATTACAAACAGAGTGTTCAGGGAACATACCTTCATACTTACCTGGATGTTGTATTGACTCGTCTTCTGCTTCTTGTTCTTCATTTAGCTGATTTATTTTGAATGACAATTCTTCAGCTGAGTTGCACTTTCCTATTTTCTCCTTTTGGAGATCTGTTAGATCTTCAAGCATTAATTCCATAACCTCTACTTCCTCTTCTTTATTGGAGTAATATTTCTCTAATTTGAGCCATAGTTCCCTAGCTGAGATACACTTCCCTATCTTCTTCTTTTGGATATTTGCTAGGCCTTCAAGGATGGCTTCCATAGCCATAGAATTATTTTTCTTTGCTTCTTTCTGAGCTGATGTTTTCATTTTCTTTGGAGCTGTATATCCAGTAAAAAATGACTTCCATACACCAATTGCCTCAAGATAAGCCTGCATTCTCATTTTCCAAATCAAGTAATAATTTGACTCACATGACAATGGTACTCCATTCACCGAGAACCCCATGGTGTGCTAAAGATCTCCTTCAAGCTAATAAGAATTTCTTTTCAACAAAAATGAACATTTGACTTCTCCATTGTATTAATCTTGCACATTGATCTAGGGACTAAACATCAGTCTCATCAAAGATTAATCAACAAATAACTCATGAAATGGTGTAATCGGACTACAGAATGAGTAGCCGCTCTGTATATTCACACAAAGAATGAGAAATTACATTACAATTTCATGCTACAAGCATGATTGAGAAGCAATTCGAATTCCTAAGGAGGTCATTCGAATTGAATGAGTGAGTCTAGCTTAACTGAATGTAAGCCACAGTCAACACTCAAGTTAACCACTGATCAAAACCCTAATTGGTTCCACTGAGCCCTAACTGAATTCAGAGTGCAATAAATGACTGAGTCTCAATTGAAAGAGATTAGAAACATGTCATAGCAAGCCAACCATCAAGTGCTAGCACTTCAATGACTCCAATGAACCTTGATGAGGTTAACTGAAGTGTAACTGACCATTAGAAGTGGTTGGAGGCACCCTTGTTGACTCCAGTTCATTAAATAATCATTAAATAATAAATTTAATGAAGAGAGGCACCTTCACTGCCTTGTTTAACTGATTGTAACCATTAGTTAGCAATTGGGTGCATTAAAATCACTTAGCTCACTCCCAGAGTGCTCCAGTTAGCCTCCCCGAATGTAGGAGAAGGCTAAGTTAGCCTCCTTCACTGAAGGTAGGCATGGATGTGATCTAGCTGATGACATTTAATGCTCCACTGATGTTAATTAAGCCAATAATACTTAGGATAGTGGTGTAACTAGGCCAAATTGACCAAAATGAGTGTGTAAGGTGGTAAATGTCTCCAACACCCCCCTTAAGATATACTCAGGAGGAGTTAGAAAACATAAATGCATAAAAATTCTAGGGCCCTGGAAATAAAGGCCATAGGTCACCCTATACAATGCTGAAACTGAAACAATGCTAAAAAACAAACTAAGTGAGGAAAAGAGGGAAAACCCAGTGGGAAACCCCGCCCCCCTCAAGCTAAACACTGAAAGTAGTCTGAATCAACCTGATGAACTCACCCCCAACAATGAATGGAGGTAAGTGAACTTCTTATCTGAAAAGCTCTTGGTGAAGATGTCTGCAATCTGCTCATCAGTCGGGCAGTATTGCAGAATGATGGTCCTGTCATGGACTAGTTCCCTGATATAGTGCATGTGGATCTCTACATGTTTGGTCCTCTACTTGGTAACTGGATCTGTGGAAATATTAATAGCACTTTTATTGTCACAAAAGAGGACAGTGGACAAAGTACTACCAAGATCAAACTCTGAAAGAATTCCTTGCAACCAAACTGCTTGGATGCAAGCATTCACCGTTCCTCGATACTCGGCCTTTGCTGAAGATAGTGCTATGGAAGCCTGCTTTTTGCTATAATAGCAAATGGGGCCACCACCAAACATGAATACATATCCAGAAGTAGAATTTCGATCAATAGAATCACCCGCTCAATCGGAATCTGTGTATCCAACCAGCTCTAGCTTGGAGTCTGCAACATAGTGAATGCTTTAGGTCCTGGTTCCCTGAATATACTGGAGGATCCTCTTGGCTGATTTCCAATGAATATTATGAGGCTGATACATGTATCTTGATATAGCATTCATGGCATAACAGATATCAGGCCGAGAATGTGTCAAGTACAACAAGCTACCAATTAGTTGTCGATAGATAGTGTAGTCCATGGGAGGTGTGATTTTTCCTTCTTCAAGGCTGATCCCTGAAAGGAAAGGGAATGGTGTAGGCCTAAAATCAGCCATGTTAAAATTGACTAATAGGTCTGAAATTTATTTGTACTGAGTGACCATAATCCCATCAGAATTTTACTCAATTTCGAGCCCCAAAAATTGTTTTAGGAGCCCCAAATCACTCATTTCAAAGGCATTGTGGAGAGCAGTTTTGATGGATGAAATGGAGGCAACTGTGCTACCTGTGATCAGTAAGTCATCAACATATAAAAAAATAATAATAATATGACCATAATACTGCTGTAAATATACATTTGGATCTGATCTTCACCTTTGGAAGTTTTGCGAGAGAAGGAAGGCATCCATCTTGGAATACCACTCTCTTGGGGCTTGTTTTAACCCGTATAGTGACTTATTTATTTTGCAAACCAAAGATGGATCAGTGATGTATCCCTTAGGATGATTCATGTATATCTCCTCATGAATATCTCCATGTAGAAATTCTGACTTAACATCCATATGATGCACTTCCCAGTGCTTAGATGCTGAAATTGCCAAAACTAGGCGGATGGAGTCCATTTTTGCAACTGGTACAAAAGTCTCATGGAAGTCCACACCTTGGACCTAAGAGAAAATTTTTTCCATCAGAATTGCATTATATTTGTAGGTTCTTCCATCAGCATCAACCTTGGTCTGAAACACCCACTTGCATTGAACCAATTTCCTTCCCGAAGGAAGAGAAACTAGCTCCCAAGTAGTGTTTTTCTGAAGAGAATTCATCTCTTCATCCATGGCAACTTGCCATGTCGGATCCTTCTGAGCATGATAGTAGGATTTTGGATCTGAACTAATAATCAAATAGCAAGTTTTAGACAGCAAATTATTAGGACAAGAGAGTGCAATACCTGCTCTTTGGAAATCAGACCGGGTTCTCCTTGTATTATCCGGATTTCCAATGTTATCTCCTGCAGAGGAGAGTTCTGTCGGGCCCATGTAGGAAGATGATTTTGAACTTCAGGTTATGATTCATAATTTGATGATTGCTGCACACTGATTTCAGAAATTAAAGGATCCAAATCAGGGTCATCACCCCCAATTTCATCATCCAAATATTCAGTAGAATAGGAAGGAAATTCAGCAGTTTTCTCCTTCACTAGTTCCACCTCCTGAAGAGGCTCATCGAACTTGACACTTCTCTCGATGATGATATGTTTGGTTTTGATATCCAAAATCTTGAATCCTTTTGATTCATTAGGATACCCAATGAACAGAAATTCTATGCTTTGCGGTTGCAAAGCCCTTCTTTTATCAAGCGGAATCCAGGCCCATGCAGTGGACCCAAACACCCGTAGGTTCGACACATCTAGCTTGTGTCCAAAGTATGCTTCAAAATGGGTATTCCATTTCATGTATGAGTGTGGAACCCTGTTATAAATGTATGCTATAGCATGCATGGATTCAACCCACAAATTTGAAGCAAGCTTTTTTGATTCCAACATACAGGTGGTCATCTCCTTGAGAGGCCGATTCTTCCTTTCCGCTACTCCGTTCTGCTGGGGAGTGTAGGGAATTGAATGTTGGACCTGAATACCACTTTGGGAGCATATGTGCAGCAACGCATTACTGACATACTTCCCTCCATTATCAGATCTCAAGATCTTGATCTGAAGCCCAGAGGCATTCTCGATCAAGGCCTTTAATTCAAATTTTTTTTCACATACTTCAGACTTCTTTTTGAGAAAGAAGCCCCACGTGTACCTTGAAAAATCATCAATAAAGGTCAGAAGATACCTTGACCCATTCATGGATGTGACAGGCATCGGACCACTGATATCAGATTGTATCAGCCCCAATATGCATGTAGCTCAGTTTTCCTTCCCCCGATCGAACTTGTGCTCAGGGTGTTTTCCAATCACACAACCCTTGCAATTTTCAATGGTTTCCTTGATGACCGGGAGGCCTTCAACCATGAATTTTTTCTGTAATTGCTGCAAATATTTGAAATTTATATGGCCAAACATTTCATGCCACAGCCTACTAACGTCATTTCCATGAGTTAGTAGAGTGGTGGGCTTTGCATCTAGCACAAAGTGGGAGAACTCATAGGATCTTGCATGATGGTTTGCAAGACCTTTAGCAATGCGTTTCCCAGATGCAAGCTCCATTATCTCAACATAATTTGGGCTGAAAGAAACTCTCTTAGGCACTCCAATATGTGTCATCTGATAAACACTAAGGATATTTGATGCCAGAGACGGTACATACAAAACATTTGAAAAGAAGCCATTTTCAAGATCAATAGTACCTTGTACTTCTGAAATGATGGTGGAGTCATCTCCCATGTGGAGGGGGATGGATTTTTTGGTCTCCAAGGATTAAAAGGAGTCTCTTTTAGCCATCATGTGGTTTGAAGCTCCAGAATCAATCAAGAGTGCTTTGGAATTCGAAGTGCTTGCCATGAGGGCATGACCTTTTTCATGCTGTGGTTCCCGATCTTGCTGATCTCTCCTCTGAAAGATTTCCAGAAGATTGATGTGATTTCTATCAAGGAGAGAGGTAGCTTCATCAAGATTCTTCTTCATGCAGGCATGTCCAGGGTGGAATCCCTTCCCACAGTATGAACAGTTGACTTTTTCCTTGCCATAGTGCCCTTTTCCTTTGTTCTTCCTTGAGCTGGAAGACTCATCATGCTGCTAGTTTTCAACTCTAGGCTTAGGAGAATCAATATTAGTTTTTGGGTTCTTCTACTGCTTTCCTTTACCCTTTAGATATTTGGGCCCTGAGACATGGAGGGCTTGATCACGGGAATATCTGATGATCCCCATCTGGACAAGATTGTCATGTTCACTTGTTAGGGACTCAATGAAGGCATTGAGTGTAGGCATATTCCAACTAGGGGTCGTGAGATTCCCCACACAAAATGTAGAAACAAAAACTAAATAATCAGCCCCAAGTTTGGAGAGTATGGCAAGGATGAGCTGATCATCCACCTTCTCCACTTTGCATTGCTTCAAGAATAAAATAGTGTGCTTGAACCTTGTGAAAACTTCATCTAGAGTCTCAAAATTGGAGGGATGGAGAGACATTAATTCATTTTTGAGCTGGTAAAATCTCAAGCCATCTTGCTCTCCATATAGAGTTTCCAATTTGTCCCATATTTCTTTTGGAGTCTTCAATCCCGCAAGATGGAAGAGAATATCTCGGGAAATAGAGAGGCACAAGAAGCCGAATGCTTCATCCTTCTTATTCAAGAATCTTGATTTTTCTATGGTAGAACCAGGCTCATATTTAGTGTCAATGGTGACTCTATAGAGTCCTCTGGAGCACAGCTGAATCTCCATGTCACCTTTCCATGAGTGGAAATTGTATGGAGTCAAACGATCTACTGAGGAGGCCATCTGGATCTGCTGGAGTGAATGCTTCACCTATAGAAAACCTGAAAATCACAATAGAAAGGGTAATGTAACTTTGGACAACCTGCACATTTTAGGCTTTCATCACACCCAACATAGTCAATCAAGCAAGCTTGATCAACAAGTTCTTTACTTGGGATATTAAGTGGTAAGCCTTGGCTTCTGGTGCAGTGCTGTATTTTTGAGCAATTGCTCAATTTTCATGCAAAAATCTGTCAAAAAGCTTGTTTTTGAGAGATAGAGCTTCATCCTACCATGAGCTCTGATACCATACTAATCTTGCACATTGATCTAGGGACTAAACATCAGTCTCATCAAAGATTAATCAACAAATAACTCATGAAATGGTGTAATCAGACTACAGAATGAGTAGCTGCTCTGTATATTGACACAAAGAATGAGAAATTACGTTACAATGTCATGCTACAAGCATGAATGAGAAGCAATTCTAATTCCTAAGGAGGTCATTCAAATTGAATGAGTGAGTCTAGATTAACTGAATGTAAGCCACAATCAACACTCAAGTTAACCACTGATCAAAACCCTAATCGGCTCCACTGAGCCCTAACTGAAGTCAGAGTGCAATAAATGACTGAGTCTCAATTGAAAGAGATCAGACACATGTCATAGCAAGCAAAACATCAAGTGCTAGAGCTTCAATGACTCCAATGAACCCTAATGAGGTTAACTGAAGTGTAGCTGACCTTCAGAAGTGGTTGGAGGTGCCCCTGTTGACTCCAGTTCATTAAATAATCATTAAATAATAAATTTAATGAAGAGAGGCACCTTCATTTCCCTGTTTAACTGATTGTAACCATTAGTTAGCAATTAGGTGCATTAATATCACTCAGATCACTCTCGGAGTGCTCCAGTTAGCCTCCCCGAATGTAGGAGAAGGCTAAGTTAGCCTCCTTGACTTAAGGTAGGTGTGGATGTGATCTAGCTGATGAAATTTAATGCTCCAATGATGTTAATTAAGCCAATAATACTTACAATAGTGGTGTAACTAGGACAAATTGACCAAAATGAGTGTGTAAGGTGGTAAATGTCTCCAACACATTGCAGCTTCAGTTGGATCTCATTGTCTTGCCACTGAAACCTCCACGCCGCTATCCATCAGTTTCTCCTCAAGATTGTCCACAAACCGAATCCCATATTTAGGTTGATGCTGCTATTCTCCTTCTTCACAGATTCACAAAATCAACAACACCACAGTCTACCCTCACTTCCTCTTTAGCGGATCTACGATCCTTCTCTTGCTTGATGTAGTCTTCAACACCATGTATTCACAATTCAAACTAAATTGATGCCGAGTTTGCAAAACGACTCGAGCTTAACTCAAGCTTTAACTCATTGATTTTGAGCTTGCCAAAACAACTCCAACTTTAAATTCTTGAATGATACTGATCCTAGAAAACGAATCGAGCTTCAAATCCTTGAGTGCTCCTATGGAGCCACATCCATTGGGTTCACCAAGGATCAAGAGATTAGGGGTTTCTTTCTCTGGGACTCTGCCAATGGGATGTCACACAGGGCATATCTACTTTAATCAGCTCCCAAATTTGGTGTGGAAAATTTATACTTCTTATCTCCAATCTTACAAAGAGACCTTTTTAATTTGTCCCAATACTTTGAGGGGATTTCGATACTGATGTTCCTCTACTATGGGTTACGTCCCATTGCATGTAGGTGTCCAAACTCTTGAAAAGTTTCATAACAACTGCAATTCTAGATAGTGCAAGGGTCTTGACCAGAGTAGTGATCAAACTGAGACAAGCTACTCACAATGGATAGAGCAGAAATCCATCTCCCTGTTAACCCAAAAATCCCCCACATAGCTCTCAATGGCCTACACCACCCAAGGAAACCATATTACAACACTCATATCACTCCATTAGACCTTCCATTAGATCCTCACACCTCCAAAATAGCCTAAGGATGAAGAAAAAGGTATAAAAACCCCAAAAAGGAGCCCAAAATAGCCCCCTAGGAGCTAAAGCCCTCAAAAAGGGGCTAAAACCCTAAAAACGTTAGGGCAGAAGGGGCTAAAAGCCCAAAAAGGGGGCTAAAGTCCTAACCAAGGGCTTAAAACCCTAAAACCCCTTGGAAAAGATATAAAAGGAGGGTGGGGGGTCACTCTCAAAAAACTTCTCCCATTGCCTATTGTTATGCTGCCCGTGGATGCTTTGAGACCTTTGCCTCTCAAACCACCCACACTCCCTCTCCTCCATCTCCATCCCCATTGAGCCATTGCTCCCCAACCAAGAGAGGTGCTTCCACAAGCTTGGGCATGGTGGCTCATTTCCACTAGAGAAGGTATACCATGTTTTATTTCTATTTCTTAGTTGTTTAATATGCTTTGCTTTCTAACCCTTTTCCCCATTTGCAGGTTTTGTATTTATTTTTAACATTGTTTTGCGGGTTTTCCATTGTAGCTTAGGTTTATTTTGCAGGTTTTGAAGGCGAAACCCTAACCCGTGTTTGCAGAGG
Organism: Pseudotsuga menziesii; assembly: GCA_001517045.1. NCBI lineage: Eukaryota > Viridiplantae > Streptophyta > Pinopsida > Pinales > Pinaceae > Pseudotsuga > Pseudotsuga menziesii. The sequence goes on from LPNX010750923.1 coordinate 708,193, forward strand.
GGTTCATCACCATTTGCTTCTTCTTCTTGCTTAGATTAGTTTAGTGTTAGTTTACTATTCTATCATTTACATTTCTGTTTCATTTTTCAGCATTTACCATTAGCAGGAACCTACCCTTCTTCCCTACAAGTAGAAGGGATCCATTCCTGCCCCTGTAGCAGGGAGAAATCCTTGCTACAGAACTGGCGACCATACTAGGTTGATCTCACAGGATCCCTGGGCCAAAATTTTAATTTTTCAAGTTTTTTCAATTTTACCGTAGTTTTCAAAAAATTTCTTCTTAAATATGTCTTAAATTCAGTTTATTTCTTGTTTTAGGTACTACCGAAGCCTCTGCTAGGCAAAACTGAGTCAGTTTGACCATAGTACCAGTTACTGTCGGCCAGATTTGACTCTGTCTCACCCCAAAACCCCAATCCGAAGCATGGGGCAAAAGGTGAGACTGGGGTGCACTTAATGGGAAAACAGGTGTGCACAAGGTACAATTAAACCCTCAATAAGTGTGACTTCATCCCAAAAACTCAGGTTGCGGCTGTTTCTGCATTCTGTGCGACCCCCTCGCTCATTTCTAAAAAAATCTCGCGGCCCCCTCGCCAGATTTGGTCAGAAATGTGCGGCCTATCAAACAAAACTTTAATTTGAATTTAATAGACTGTAAGTTTTAGTTTCAGAGGATTGTTAGTGCGGCCCAGCCGCCTCTGTCCACCACTGCAAGTTAATTTCATTTCCTATTTTCATTTTCTGCATTTTATTTCATAAACAATGTGTAAATGTTAATTAAATCATTATGGCTTAATAAAATGAACCTAGTCTAACTAAAATCAACTTAAAATCAATGATCTTGCTTCCCCTTCCTCCTTTACCCAGTCATCACCCTCCGGGGTATTCTGGGATACGACGAAGGGAAAGCTCTTATACATCTAGGCACTCCATGATATTTTTCCAAAACCATTAAAACCGGGTGACCTGGAAGGTAGAGGGGGTAGAGAAGGAGGGATTCTCGTGGAGCTAAGCATCCTCCCTATTGACCAACCTAGAATATGAGAGGTGACCTGAGGATCTACAGATGGGCTTAGTCCCATTGTGTTGAGAGCCAGAACCTTCTCTTGGTTGAAGAGGAATATCACTGTGAGGTAGACATCTAGTTAGGCCAGCAAACGTTCAGGGTTAATCATTGTACTTGTTCACAATTTCTGTTTATTTATGCTTTCATACACAACCATAATGACATGAAATATACCATGATGAATTGCAGAAACCAAATACTAGAAAAAACAAGCAAACAAATACACCATACCAACTAATTAACCCAACTCAGTTCATGACGCTGAGTAAGCCTTAAAATTTACTAATTTACACTAAGTTCAAACAACTCTACAGTCTTTGAGGACATAAGTTCCTGATTGCTTCAACTGTGGGAAGTACTTGGGATCTACCCAAAAATGCATTGTGAGGAGTACCATAGGAACCCCAAAGTAGCTAGCCGCTGAGAGGAATTTCCAAGCGAAACAGGAAACGACCCCTTCCTATTGAGTAGAAGCACCTTTGAGGAACAAGCCAAGTGCTGTCTTCTGGTATTCTTGGTGGCCAAGAGACCACCTTCATCCAATAGGAAGCCACTGAAATCGGGGTCCAAATCTCATTACCACCAGTTTCACACATAAAATCAAGCACAATTGATCCTCCACACTCTTCCTCACACCTGAGAGGCGAACCACCACCATTCGGAACACTCGATCGGCACTGTCAAAGCCATTCTCAGTGATCTCCCACACCATCAGAGGGCCACAAAGCCTCTGACTCTGATTCAGACCCATATCAGTATGAACCAGACCTCCACACCGCACCATCTAGCCCCATGGCTAATACAAATCCAGATCCATTTTTTGGCCTAACCTTAGCAAGTGGACCCATGTCCACATCACAACTGGTTACCCACAACTCGGAAAGTGGCCCAAGCACAGTCATGCAGACTGTCATTAGCTAGATCCCACCACCTATAGTGACCAGCCAACCTGACCCACTTACAACACACGAAGGCAGTGGCCCTTCTACACAAACTACCCCTCCTGCCACACAGGGGGGCAGTGGACCATCCACCTACATTGCCCCTACTATCATACATGGGGGAAATATCCTTGCCACTCATATCGTCCCACCCACAACACTTGGGGGCATCGGCCCATCCACAATGGTGCCACCGCAAGCACCCCCAGCCGTGCAGATGCACTATGCACCTGCAAACCCCACCACCATCGCAGCCCCATCCCACATAAACTTGGGGTCAAACTTGCCCTTCATGGATCGTCTGAACTTACCTGATTTGGCCAGATTAACAAGCGACCCCATTCGCCACCAATCTTTTTGGCCACCTATGCCAACTAAGTTGCCATCAGACATCCCCAAGTTTGAAGGCAAAGCCGGGGAATGCCCCCAAAACAACATAATGACATTCCATCTATGGTGCTCATCCAATAGCATCGTAGATGATTCCATCAGGTTGAGGCTATTCCAATGCATCCTTACAGGCGCTGCAGCCAAATGGTACATTGAGCTGCCACAAGCAAAGTACCCCGACTTCAACTCCTTAGCCTTCATGTTCCTACAGTATTTCCAACTCCCTGTCAGATATGACGAGGGGGTGGAGATCCTGCTATCCTGCCATCAAAGCACTGCCACTCACATAACTGACCATATCCATGAGTGGTGGTGATGCCATAGCTTATGAAAAATCCAACTAGACGATAGGATCTTCTTGGATTGGTTCCTTAAGACTTTACTCCTGCCCATCGCAAAGGATGTCGCATCTGAACGTCCCCAATATGAAGAAGAGGCCATACTGAAGGCCCAACAATTTGACCTCATCGATGCCCAGTCTAGATACCTGTATACCGTCATTCCAGATGCTCCCCGTCCAATTACCTCCTACCGCGATGCACCAGGGGCATCCCACGCTGTAGACGACATCATAGGGTTGATCTCCCAACAACCACAACCTTGATTGACACCACCTACCATTACACCACAACCAAGAAACACTGCTAGTGTTGCTTACCAGAACCAAGCACCGGAATATGCTAGAATGATGTCCCAGTCCAGAGCAACAACTTCTTATGCACAACCTGTGCCACCGTAGCAAGCTCAGCCATGGCTTGGCCAACACAACAGTATGTGGGGAAAATGCCCACATTTGTGGCACCACCACCCCCACAAATCTACTATGCACCACTAGTGCAACCAGTGCAAGCCCCCGCCCCCGCCCCACCCTCTCTGTTGGGACAAGTGTTCGCACAACAAAACTGTCCCAACCAGCTTGCCCCCAACAATCAACAAGGGCAAGCTAGAAACAACAGGCCCCGCAACCAAGGCAATAACCAACCGCAAGGAGGCGGTCAACAACCGAACCCTCCCAACAATGCTACGGCAAAACGGCCAGCCCAAAACCCCCCACGACAAAATCCACCAAGATGCAATGCCCTGTTGTGCACAAACCAACTATGTACACAATGTGATGTCTATGGGTATTACACATTTGAGTGTCCCCTCATGGATCCCGCTAAGCAGGCTATTCAAAATGAAGCCCAACAGGCTGCCAATGCTACCAATCAAGCCCAACCCAACTAGGCACCACAAGGACCTTCCCCCATGGTGCTTCAAAACCCACTACCAGTCCAAGGATTGGTGGCAACCGCACCCCCTCCCCAAACCCATCCCAACGCTCTGGGGGCACCCCCCATGGCCAAAATAGGTGTTCATCACCTGCTAGCCATGATGACTAAAGAGGTCAACTTGCAAACCAGACGGAATCAGTATGGTACCACTACCAAACCTATTGACTCATTAGCAGCATCCACATCTACGACAGTCAACCTACTACTTCAGATACCCCCATTCCCGCGCCCCCCCATACACAGAGTTGCCAATAATGCCACAGCTAGAGCTGCAGTCAGCTATAGCATTGTGGATGATTTGGCCCAAACGCAAACCGCCATGTCCGCTCTTGAGGTACTTAAAACGTGCCCAATGCAGTGGAAAGCCTTACTAGCCACTGTAGGGGTAGTAGACCCCTCTAACTCCAAGTTGATCACATTCGACACGGAGAACAGGGAACCGCGCATGCCCTCCACTATCGCCTTTCAAATCCCGGTGTCCATCCAGAATTTGGTTGTGCACCGACACATAGTGGATGAGGGGGCATCCACATGCATCATGTCTACCTTGGTTTGGCAAAAGCTTGGATCATCAATTCTTCAACCGTCCTCCATGACTCTGCGAGCTTATGATGGACATCCCACTAAAGCCCAAGGAATCCTCCCTCATGTCCCCATCACGTTAGCCAAGAAGACAATCCTGATTGACATCGAAGTCGTCAACACTCAACTGGACTACAACCTCCTCCCCGGGAGGAGTTACATGTATGCCATGCGAGCCGTCGTGTCAACTGTCTTTTATCTCATGATGTTCCCCCACGAAGGGAAGATTGTGACGGTTGAATAGCTCACCTATCATGATCCGCAAGGGTTAACAATGCCTGCCAACATTATCCCTACCATCACCACCATTAAGCCACAAGTGGCAACCACACACGCTAACGTCATCCCTGCAACCAACACTATGGTTGAAAACACACCAGCCTCCCCACCGTTGAATGTGGGCCCTGGGTTGTTTATCGATCCCACCATGACGGATCCTTTCCCGTTGGTGTCACCACCACCAACACAAAATCAAACTGTGGACTTGTGCATGGTCTCATCAAGCACCATTGCACCCAAACAACAACTGCAGCCGCAACCCCAACCACAACCACAACATCGTCCGCATCCGCAACACCAACAACAGGCACAATATCACTCGCAGTAACAGCATTATGCGCAGCCGCAACCACAACCACATCCCCACATGCAACTGTCAGGGAGTTATTTGGGTTCATCCCCAGTCCATACGATTCCCTTACTCTTCCCCCCACCTGGTCTCATGAGCAAGCCGATCATGGCCACCTTAAGCTTACCCAACTTTACGTTGGGAATCCCAGTGTGGTATCTTGATCCACCAGCTCAACCAACAATTCCCCAGGTTGTTTTGACCTCGGTGCAACCCATTGCAGTCGAGTCTCACCCTCCACCCGGTCCACACAAGCCAACTGCTGCACCTGCAACAGCACAACCCCAACCCAAAAGAGCCAGGGGAAAGAACACCAAAGCCACCGCAAAACCACGACAAGTCCCACCTTGTGCCATCTACGAACAACAGGGCCATCCAACTCAGAATTGCCTTGAAATCCTAGTAATCCGTGTGCATTTTGATGCCATGGATACGAACGAAAACATCCCCGTGGTTGAAATCCCAACCATGCCAGTAGTAAGGAACAAGGCACTGAGGACAAGCCATGCTTGTAGCCTTTGCCTCTTGTATGGACATTACTCCCACCATTTCCAAGACTTACCCGAGTTTAGAATGGCTCTCGCTGACCTCCGTCACCATTCCCTTGAGTCTGATATCACCTTGATCGAATAAGTTCATCCCCTACCGCCTTCTTCAGACACCATGTCCATTTACATGATGTCCAGTTCCACCGACCCGCTCATCTCCTCCTCCACCGATGGTCCATTAGACCTGTCTCTTTGTTGTTTCAGAAATGATGAGGAGATACTTGAAGCCCTGACCACCCCGAAATACCCATGGGACGACATGCACCATCACTCATTCTTCCTCCCAGAAGAACTTGTTTCGCACTCGGACCAGTTTTCCGTGGAGACCAAAGATTTCATCCATGGGAAGGTTGACTGGTTCAAGAACCCAATCCCAGCACCTGATGCCTTCGAAGAAGGCAACATGGTGATCATTTCGCCAACCATTAAAATCAACATCTCAACCAATTCTGAGATCATTGAAGAAGTCATGTTGGGGGCATCATGCTCCTCAGAAGAGATCAATGCCTACACAGTTCTCTTCCAAGAATTCCGTGACATATTTGCTTGGTCATAAACTGAAATGCCCGGCTTAGATCAATCCATCGTGGAGCACCACATCGACACATGGCTTGATGTGGTACCCATACGCTAAAAGCAACGGCCCATCCATCCATCCAAAGTGGCTGTGGTGAAATCCGAGATAGAGAAGCTGCACGTAGCTGGCTTCATTTATCCCATTGCATACACAACTTGGGTTTCTAATCCCGTTCCCGTGAATAAAAAACAGGGTATTATTCATGTTTGCACAGACTTCCATGATCTCAATGGGGCATGTCCCAAAGACAACTTCCCCACACCGTTCATCGACTAGACCATCATGCATGCGCCGGACATGAGGCCTTCTCCTTCATGGACAGTTTTTCTGGATACAACCAAATCCAAATCCGGAAAGAAGATTGGTGACAAAACGGTGTTCACAACCCCATGGGGCACATTCGCGTACCGAGTCATGCCCTTTGGCCTCAAAAATTATGGAGCCACCTTCCAGCGTGCCATGACACACTACTTCTGTGATGTCGTTCACATCATGTTGGTTTGTTTCGACAACCTCATCGCGCGGTCGCAAAACCACACACAACACATAGATGACTTGCGACAAGTCCTCATGCGATGTTGCTAGTCCAAAATTCGCTTGAACCCATCCAAGTGTGTTTTTTGCGTCCCCATGGGCTGTCTACAAGGATTCATTGTGTCACACAAAGGAATGACCGCTGATCCTAGGAAAGTCCAAACAACTTTCCCTCTAACGTCACCCCTTTGAGTGACAATGTTTCAACTTGTATTATATTGTTTTTCCATTTTTTGTTTTACACATTTTTCCAAATTGAGTCTTATGTATCATTTCCTCTCATTGCTTCAGATGGAGCACACCTCAGACCGGTATATGGGATTCACAGATGGAGCAAGCAGATGGACTCTAAACCTTGCCTTGGCTGCATGGGTAATCTACTCCCCATCGGACGAGTTGATCCACATCGACGGAATATGCGTGGGCACTGCAACCAACAACCAGGTGGAGTATGATGGTGTCAATGGCCTCTTGGCCGCTTCTCTTCAGTTAGGAATTCACCATCTCGATGTCTTCTTAGACTCCCAGCTGCTTGTCTCTCAGTTGAACAACCACTACCAAGTTCGTGATCCCTACCTCTTTAGAAAGTACCTACGCACTAAACAAATGATTGGAACATTTGAATCCATCACATTCACACATGTTCCCAGGAACCTCAATAGTTTCGTAGATCAAATGGCTAACAACATTCTAAATTGGCACATCCACAACAACATATAGGAAACATACAACCATAACATAATGCACAATCATGTCTAAAAATACACACACAGTGTAATAGTACATCACATAGGCATTTGCATTCCACAGCATAATAAAAAGACTCACATAATAAAACCATAAAAGTGCATCCACGTGCGTCAAAAAATATATATAGATATAAATCGATCAGTCGCATGTCCAAAAAATGTCCAATACAAAAACGAGAAGACACATATGCTTTCTCAATAGGATATACATAAGCGACACAAAAACCCCTAAGTGCACCAATGCACTAGGGATAGCCCCACTAGGCTACTAATCCAACTCAGACCCATCATCTAACTCGGCCTCATCATCTTTCGAAGAGGACGCATCCTCTGCAAGAAGACCACCTCTTGTCGTCCGGCGTAAGTGCTTGCAAGCCACAACCATCTTCCTCATCACACCTGTCAGCTCGGGAGGAAGATTGTGAATAGCAACAATAAAGTTAGTACTCAGGTGCTGCTAGCCAACATTTTACACGCCAGTAGCAAGCTCCTCCATATACGGCACCCATCCATCCATATCCCATTGCCATCTGTGGGAGATCCTAGCAGGAACCGTCGTAGGAGGTGCGGTAACAACCCGCCTCCGATGCCCAGGCGGTGGTAGAGGGCCAACATCCGCACATACAAGCAAGGACACCATCAGTACACATACGTCAATATGAAAATCACTAACCAGCTCAACTATACTATGCATAAAGATGAACATAAAAACATCAAGCATACATACCAACAGGTCCCCATGCTTGACCAAGAGGTCGTGGCATCTCAAGGTCTCCCCAAAAATCCATACCCGCATACGGGTACTCCTCGATCACCATAAGAAGCTGGAGCCATTGCTCCAAAAACTCCTCTGTAAAAAAGCGACCCACTCTATCGCCGCCCTCGTGAATCATCATCTGGCACCACCTATACATCCTCGGCTCCCATGGACCACTGTCTTGCACATCCCGATGAGGACGAAGTGTAGGTACTTTCTCAAGGAAGAAAACATACAAGAAGGAGCCAAAGCAAAAAGTAGCGCCAATAGTCTTCGACTTGTTCAGCTGACGCCGAACAGCCTACAGATACATCTGGCCCCATGCATAATATGTGCCACCTATGGCACGCTCTACTAACTGTAGCTAACCACCAGAAATCTCATGGCTCCCCGTGGAACCCAAGATACGCTGCAGTAGGGTCCCCATCGCCCGTGTGGACAACTCCTCAATGTCACACATCAAGATGTAAGAGTCATGTACATATGCCGTAGCGTAACAATGCCGATCACACAGATCCTCCAATGTCTCCCCTCGAGACAACACATGTACTAAGTCACCAACCACTCCCAATATAGGGATCCCAGTGATGAAGTATACATCCTCCAGTGTAATCTCAATGTGCTGGCCCTGGAAGAGTAACACCTCCTCAGCACCATCCCAAAAACCTATCAGTGTTTGCATCAACAAATGCAAACTCCACATAAGTGGTATCCTCAAAAATTTCAGTAACCCACAGTGGGCTAGTGTATCTCTAACACCCTAGTCATGCAAGGATGCATCTCTAACACTCTTGCAGTCTCTCTCCCTCCATTTGATCTCCACCATCCTGCACAAGCAAAAACCCTAATGTCAGCTAGTGCCACCATAAAAAATCACCCACAAGAGGCTAGGGTGCACCTGTCTAGGCAAAAGGAGCACCCAGGGCACTCATAATTTCCCAACAGGTGCACCCACGACACACCTTATCCCTTGAAATGTGCGACTTGGTCCCCATGAAACCCCAAAATGCTCATGGGGGGCCTCCAGGTGACCAAATTTAGCAAATAAACCATCAAAATGAAGAGGTTCAGTGAGAGCTTTTACCTGCAAGTCGCGGCTCGCGAAACCATCAGTCGGATCAAAAGAAATAAAAAAACGGAGAATTAGGTCCCACCTCTCCAACTCCATAATGAACAGTGACAATGACTCTTCACCATGTGGACCCCCCCTTTTATAGGCCCCATTTGACCTAATTTCTTCTGATCCACATAACAGGACCATACGGACTCCGTTTGAGATGCTGTTCATGCCACTGGTTTCAAAATTCTGCCCTCTATATAGTTAGGAGACCATCATCTCATGTTTAATAAGTCAATTTTGGGACCATTTCCCACAAGTCACCTTGATTTACGAGCCATGACATGATGATGCGAGTGTCTACAGACATGTACTTGTATCCAAGCACGGGGACTTCACTTAGTGAACCTCCCACATAGCACGTGCGATCGTGGGATATTAAAGAATACCCTTAATTTCCAGAGATATTGCCCCAAAGTTCTTTTGTTGAAACCCCCTCCCAATACTTAAAACCTCCTCCCCACCCCTTTTTATACCTCAATCCTTATAAACCACCCTACCCACCCCCACCTTAAACCCCTCATGCCCCCAATACCTGCAATATATTGGTTCAATTTTTGATAATTTTAAAACCCACAATATGAACTAACGTGATAGGATATTGGTCAATAAGTGAAGCCCCCGTGCTTGTATCATACCTCCCGACCGCAACTCATGCGATTTCTTAGGCCACGCCCATTAAGGACTGTAATTTTAGTTCTTATTTTGTATTTTTAACACATAGATTGTCTTTTCCACTACACCTTACGCGCACATCTGGACCATCGTCCAAAAAACCCTTTATTTTTCTTGCACGTATTTGGCATATAAGTGCCCCCGGACTTGCACAAACATCGCATGCTCATAAAAGTATTGTTGAGCAAACTTGGTTTCGTTCATGCTCATAAAAGTATTTGAATGACCGTCCAGCCAGTATAGGTTTAACCTTTTTCGGTCTGATTGGACTACCAATGGTAAAGAAGTCTCTCATCCCCTCCAGGATGGGAGAGCTCTCCTATGTATAATTTTATCCTTTTTCGGGCACATGAGAATACCAACGAAAAAGATCCCCCACTGGAGTCTTCTTCGTGCTTTCAGACTCTCTAAAATTGAAAGCACCATTGAGCATTTACCTTCTTGGGTTCACCAGAAATCCACGAGATCGTACCACAATGGTGTCCCTAGAAACCACCCCACATAAAACACTTTGGCAGCATCCCCACATTAGGTCTCCTTTGTTCATAGTACTCTACAATGTGTCTTCCTTGGATCCCATCAGTATCAAAAGTGTCCACCTCCTCCAAGTATTTCCCATCTGCAGTGACATTCCCGGTATTACAACTATGATCCCATTCCCTTGAGTCAGTTTCATTTGCTGCCTGGTCCACCTTGCAGTTATACTCTAAACAAAGGAAGTTTGAGTCTCCCACTCCCCCCCTACCCCTATTCAGTTCTTTCCCTTCCCTCCCCTCCCCCCCGCGCGATTTAGTGAGTCAGTCCATAGATTGCTTCACACCTTTTGGTTATCTCCCTCGCGCTCCTGGTCAAGGAAACATCATTGCCTTGACTAGGGGTAGGTCTCCCTCTATTGACACCAACACATATATTCTATAGGATAGACCCAGAGGTCCCTGTACCTTGGTTTCATTAACATCATCAATGAGTTCCTTGGACCACTTGAGAGGAGTCCTTAGTGCCTCTTGGGATGGTTGTTTCTCACGTGCTCGACTTCAACTCCATCATCACGCCGTTGAGATTCGTAAAGGGGTTTGTTCCGCACAGTACTTGGTCGAAGACCCCGGATGTCACCCGAGTCTAGCACATTGGTGAGTCCACTCGAGGGACCTAAACATGTTATGTCCCTTGTGATTTCTGGGTTGCATTGGAGACAGTGATTTGAAGCCCCAACAGTGCTTCGATATACCTTTATGATTGATGTAGCATACTTGTACCACAGAGACTCTGACTCTCAATCAGCAAGTCCACACAACTCTACACCAGATCTAGCAGACCGTTAGTCATAAATATATAGCATTCCATGAGAATGCCATGGGTCCAATGTACCAGATCAATATTGTATTCAGCCTCACATAGAGGCAACCATCATTGTAACATTAGTTGTATATGATCGGCTCTTGTATTTTAGAGCATAGATCAAATTATTCTTTTGACATTGTCACAAGCATGGGGATGCCCACCTCATCCATATACATGTCACACATTTATTGTATCTCACCCATTGATGGGAACCAAATTAATACAAAAACCAAAATCCACCATGCCCCAGCCCCGTAAGCACCACCTCTACACAACAAATCCTATGATGTCCGTCAACCATACATTGAGCTCCTGCCCTGACACATCAGGGGGAAATCTGTTAACCCAAAAATCCCCCACATAGCTCTCAATGGCCTACACCACCCAAGGACACCATCTTACAACACTCATATCACTCCATTAGACCTTCCATTAGACCCCCACACCTCCAAAATAGCCTAAGGATGAAGAAAAAGGGCTAAAAACCCCAAAAAGGAGCCCAAAATAGCCCCCTAGGAGCTAAATCCCTAAAAAAGGGGCTAAAACCCTAAAAGGGGCTAAAGTTAGGGAGGAAGGGGCTAAAGTCCTGACCAAGGGCTTAAAACCCTAAAACCCCTTGGAAAATCTATAAAAGGAGGGTGGGGGGCACTCTCAAAACACTTCTCCCATTGTCTATTGTTACGCTGCTCGTGGATGCTTTGAGACCTTTGCCCCTCAAACCACCCACACTCCTGTTATAGCAGATTTCACCACACTAGGTGAATCACACATTGTATGGCCTTCCCTTGTCCCGCTGCAGACTCATTAGCCCCTATGGACCAATTTTTGTCTTTTGATGTATCCTTGACCATCCCTAAAAACATAAGAAAAATGATATACGCGGCCTTTTCCCCGATAATCGCGTACATACGCGAATATTCCCTCTATAGTTGCGTACATCCGGATGTGTACATAATACAAATACTTTTGGAGCGTTTCTTGACTTGGATTCGACTCATATGACTCCTGGCCTTCCATATTCCTTGAGATCGCACGGATTCGAACTTTCAGTATCCCTTTGAAAAGCTATATAAGGAACCCATTGAGACATTGAAAGCATAAGAGAGAATTGAGAGTAACGAAACTATAGTCCATTGTTGCCAGAACTTATGCTTGAGTCTACATCCCTTTGTCCCTTGGAGCACTGTTGTGTTCTTCCCAAGCTTGCCTTTTGCTAGTAAGCTTGCTATCGAAGTGATGGAGGATTGAGGTGGTGGAGGCCCAAGTGGGGGATTCAGTTTCTCCGGTTCGCAGACGTGCCGTCAGAGGTTGTCACTTGTAATCTCTGATTCATATTAATAGAAATATCTTTTCCTGTCTAGTAATGTGTATTTGAATGAATATTGTATCCATTGGAATATGTCAAATGCTTATACATTATTGATTATATATGCTAGAATAGATCTAGCACCATGAAATATAGTATGCTTGTATTGTTTACTTGTTGTTGACGACGTGCTATAACAATTCAAGATGAAGATTGGAAAGCTCAACGGGGATCTACTTCAACTGTCCGGAATAAGGTACGAGGTTCGATCCTTTAGTGTTAGATGTTTTTATTTCTATTGGATATTGGGAAAGATTGATTTCTGGAGTCTAGCTATCTGTTGTGGTACCCCAAGCCATAGGAATTTCTCTCCATAACAGAATTGGTGACTCCACTGGGGAGTTCCTACTAATTGTCCTTTGGGGGTTGATTTCTTGGCATTCAATGTATTTGAATTGCTCTCTCTCTCTTGTTTCTGTGTCGGGTATGGGGGCATGTATGCCTGGTAGAGCCTGATTGGTGTGAATTTAGTCTCAGCCTGTCTGTTTACCTTGAATTTGTGCATCTTTTTCTTCATGTACGCGGGTTTGTCACTTACAGTCGCGTATACACGCGGTTTCCCCTGGGATTTTCGCGTATACACGCGGGTTCACTGCGCACAGTCGCGTATACCCTGGTTTTTACCTTTTTGTGGAAGATAGTGGATTGCTGGGTGAATTTTTCTAGCTGCTGAGTCTCCTTTGGCACTGCCTGAGTCTGTTAATACCTCCGTTTCTGACCAAAAACGTTTTTTTTAGCCTAAATTTTTTCTTTTAGGAAAGTTCTTGTCATGGCATCTTTGATTTTTTGTTTGAGATTAGTGCATTAGAGTCCTTTTACCTTAGTGCTTTGATGGAATGTTGTTTATGTGTGCTTGTAGAGTCTGGGGTGGGTAGAATCATTCTTTTGCTTTTTGTATCTCTTTATTTTCAAAAAATCCAAAAACATTTGCTTATCATCATGCATTTCATTTTGCATTTTGCATTGTACTTGCATTAGATCTAGATTTGCTTTGGAGTAATAGTTAGGACTTCATATAGGGAAATTTTCATTCAGCATTTGAAGAAGAAATTGTGCATTACACGTAGTACGCATACCCTGTTTTCATGGACACAATGCATTTGCATTGATTGTTAGGTGTGCATTTTACTTCTTGTTGCGTCATAACACCATTAGTTGCACGACCATATCCTATTTTTGAGTAATAAAGCCAACTAAAATCAACGCTAAATAAAATGAATTACACTCTTTTCTTTTCTAGGGTGCACCAACAAGCTTAGGTTTTAGGATCTTGGAATAGTTCATTGAAAGTTAATTCTCCAATATCACTAAACGACAACAAATAGGTGTCTGTCCAGGGAGTGTGTGAAATCCTTGGTATAACCGGTGTTCTCAGGAAGCTCCTCTCAAAAGGGAGTCAAGCACTAGACAATGTGAGTGGTTGTTGATTGGGATAACCCCTGGTTGGTAACTATGTAGCACCGACGATATAGCCAGGATTGTATTCGTATCTGGGGGCTCTTTCGGGAGTTTCAGGCTTTGCTACCCTTCCCATACAGTCAATACCGCCTGCGACTGTCCGCCTGAGCAGTGATTATATTGAGGTGACCTTAGTGACCTTACCTAGGATATCGAGGGGGTACGTGTAGAGGTTATTCTACATGTGTCCCGGCTAGGTTGGGGTCGGACAGCACAGTCGCTTTACGCGTTGAAGCTGAGGGCCACAATAATTGGTTTCGAACCTCCGCTTGTGGTGACAAGGGCCTCTCAAGCCTCTCCTAGGCGAGACATACCGACCACATTCGGGAGCTCACTTATATAGCCCTTGTTTGCTTGCTTTTTGCTTTATATTTTTTAGTGATTGCTCTGTGCACGCTAGTTGGCCTAGGGTTGACGTAAATAGAGAGTCTTTACTATTTTTTGAGTCATTGTGGAGTCGGGTGCAGTTCCGCGCCATTCTCATCGTTTAGCAGGACTTTCGCCTTCTACTTCTCCTCCTCCTTTGGGAGAGGGACCTAGACCGTCTAGGCGGACCATGTCACACATTGATTCACACACCATGGGAGATCATTCAGAGGATACATCTGAGCCACCTCCTCCCATTCGCGTTGACGATGGGGAATTCACGCCTACTTATGACCCTTCACCCGACCTAACTGAGTTAGGACCTGTGATTTCGGAGATAGGAACCATGCATGATAGACCTAGTCACTCTAGGGTTGACCCCTTGTTGACACATTACTGGTATGGAATGCCGGAAGACGCCGAGACTCACTTTGAACCTGCCACTACTAGCTATGGTAGTTATGCTACGACTGGTTTTCCTATGCACGATTTGACATTTCATGTTGAATCCGATTTTGAGCCTAGCACTATGCCTGGGGGCAATCCCATGCCTTACCTTGCGGAGAGGTTTGGGAGTACTAGTCACATTGCACCTTCCATCCCAGTGGTGGAAGCTCCATCTTATATACCTCCTAGGTCTAGAGTTAGTGAGCCGATAGGGATACCAGGTCCTAGATGAGTGAGGATAGGCACCAGTACATATCTTCTTACAGAGATTCCTTCGTCCTCGCTTCCGAGCACTTCAAATGTAAACCCTCCACCTTACTCATGTGGTCCTTTGAGTCGGCATGTAGCTACGAGTCAGATCCGTACTGTGATTACTAGACCAGTTGTGTCTCAAGCCTACATACCACCCGTGGTTTCGGGAGGTTATGCTCATGTTTCTAGAGGTCAAATTGCTACTTCCATGACATATATCCCTACTTCCGGTATGTATATTCCTACTTCTGGAATGTATATCCCTACCTATGGAGTGTCTCATGGGACATCGCAAGCAGTGACCTATGGACCCTATTATGGGACGCAGTATGGATAGGTCTCTTCACCTTATGGAGGCAGGTATTCACAACTTGCTTACTCCCCTAATTATGGCTTTGTAGCTCCTACTAGTCAAGGTCCACCTCAGTATGGTACTTCCATGCCACCCTATACGGGTCATACAAGAGGAGGTCACTATGGCCAAGGTCATGGTGGTAATAAATCCTATATGAACCAGGGAGCGGTCCATAGACCTCATCATCCTAGGCTCCCTTTCCTCATGACACTCAATTTACCTGACTTATCGAGACTTACGAACGATCCTGTGGCTCATGCCCCGGCTTGGCCGGCTGTCCCTACCAAGCTTCCTTCGGACATACCTAAGTTTGAAGGCAAACCAGGAGAGGATCCGAGTGAACACGTTACGACATTCCACCTATGGTGCTCTTCCAATTCATTGCATCAGGACTTAGTCCATTTGAGACTATTTCAACGCACCCTTACAGGGCCTGCGGCGAAATGGTATATAGAGTTACCTAGGGGTGCCTTTACTTTGTTCAACGACCTTGCGATGAATTTCCTTAATCACTTCCAGCTACCAGTGCACTATGATGTTGGTACTGAACTCTTGTCGACATTTCGGCAAGATAAAGCCACCCATATTTCAGATCATATTCAGGAGTGGCGTAGATGGAAGAGATTAATTAAAGCCTTTATACCGCCGGAGTTCCTCCTTGAGTGGTTCCTCAAATCTTTATTGCCATATATAGCGAAGGATGTTTCCACATCCGGAGTGTAGAATGAGGAACAAGCCATCTTTAGGGCGCAGAAACTAGACTTGATCTATGCTCAGTCTGGTTTGTTATATGAGATTATACCTAACATTCCTCGTTCTAGTTTCGATCCCAAGGTCAAACCTGGACCACATGTCGATGGCATTGTGGGTAGTGCAAGTAAGAAACCTGCAGGTTCGGTTGTGAAACAAGTTGCTCAATTGTCCATCAACCAATCTGCCTTGGGACAAGCTACGGCTTCGTCTCAGCCTGCCCAAACGGCGAATGTACTTGCTGTGCAATCGTTCGACCAGAAGGGTAACTAGCAACCCGGACGGAATAGAAAAAAGGGTAAAAACAATAATAATAAAAAGCGTGGGAATAAGAATGAGAATGCCAATAATAATGACAAGAACAATAAAAATGCTGGGGGGGACAAGTAGAATAAACGTAAGGTTAAGTTTCCTTGCAAGCTATGTAAGGACGATCACCTCACTTACTTGTGCCCTAGAATGGATGAAGCTTCGAAGTTCATTGCACAGGGCCCAGCTGTGTTAACGAACCCTTTACCGCATAACCAGAATATGAACTCGAAGTCCCATGATCAATCTAGTGATGAAGATCCACCTGAAACTAGTGGTCATGGGTGCATTAATATGGTCCGTGCCGTGAAAGTTGTGACGCGTGCGAAAGATTATACTTCGTCACAACCCAACCTAGGCAAAGAACCTGATCCACCAGGAACCCCTTTGCGCATTGAGAAACCTGCGGATAAACCTGAGGCTACACCTCGCATTCCTAAGGGGGTACTTAAGCATTCGGGTCATAACCCAAATGCCTGAGCCGCCCAGAATTATTCAGTTGTCGAGGGCTTGGGCCATACTCCTTGTGCGATGTCTACATTGGAAGTGCTTCAGAGTTGTCCGTTGCAAAGGAAGGCTTTGCTTTCTGCTCTTGGTGTGAATGGCGATGATTCTTCCTCAGTGATCAAATTTGAAACCGTAGGACATCAGCCTCGCTTTCCCTACTATGTGTCCCTTTTGGTGCATGTAGAATGTCTTAATATGATCGTTAAGCGCACTGTGATTGACGAGGGCGCTGCTGCTTCTGTGATGTCTTTGTCTTGTTGGAAGGGTCTCGGTTCTCCTGAGTTGTCAAAGTCTACGACCATGTTAACTGCTTTCGATGGGAGATCGTTTAGGCTGCACGGTATCCTTCCTTCCCTTAAAGTCCGTTTGGGAGGGAAGACCGTTGCGATAGAGGTTGAGGTGGTTGATGCACCCCTTGACTACAATATCTTACTGGGAAGGAACTGGATGTATAGTATGCAAGCCGTTGCATCTTCCGTGTTTCTCATTGTATGCTTTCCTCATAATGGGAAGATTGTAACGATTGATCAGATGGCATTCAAGAATCCGCCTGTTACTGCATCTTCGGAATCTTCGGTTTCGAAAGTTGAACATTCCCAGTCGGCAACTGGGAGTGTGGGTGTAGGCATGTATCCGTCCCTCATGGGAACCTTTAGTTGTCCTGTACTCGTCCTCATGATAGGATCTAGTTTCGATGGTGCTTTGACATCTACGAGATCGGTGCCTTTTCGCACAAGTCATATGGGAGATCCTTGGATTCTTCCTTCACCGAGTCCTTCGAGTGAGGCCATTGAGACGAGCGTGTCGTTTCCTGCAGTCATGATAGCTTACCAAGCTAATCTCCAGTCTGCTGCAGAGCCTTGTTATTCTTCTTCACGGACGGAGGAGGAAGACCCTTATGTGCTGCCGGCATGGGCAGTATAGTCTTCTCATGCCCATGACTGCCTTGATACGGTTTTCCCTTCAGATGAAGCGATTATTGAGGCTATGTCGGGAGTTGAGCCACCATGGGAGGAACTTCATCATAGATCATATTTCCTTCCAGAGCTTGACCTTTTGGAGCATGAGGATTATAGGGAGATTCTTAGTCAGAAAGTTGGTAGACCCATGGTTCCATTAAGCTCTCCTGGTCAGATGGCTGATGGAAACATGGCGAACATATCATCAACTATGCCTATCAACATTTCTCGCAATCCTGGTACAATTGAGAATGTCTACATTGGGGCAGATTGTTCCCAAGATGAGATTCGGGAGTATACCGAGCTGTTCAAGGAATTTCGTGACATTTTTGCTTGGTCTTACAATGAGATGCCAGGGATTGACCCTCGGATTGTTGAACACGAGATTAAGACTTACCCCAACGCTAAGCTTGTTTGATAGCGTTTACGCGCGGTAAATCCTAGGAAAGCACCCGCCATAAAGGCAGAGATAAATAAGCTATTGAAAGCTGGTTTCATCTATCTCGTTCCCTTGACGGAGTGGGTTTCAAACCCTGTTCTGGTGCATAAGAAGCAGGGAGCAATCCGTATATGCACTAATTTCCGTGATTTAAATCATGCCTGTCCTAAGGATAACTTCCCCACACCGTTTATAGATCGGATTTTGGATCAGTGTGCGGGTAGCGAGGTTTTCTCCTTTATGGACGGATTTTCTGGATATAATCAAATTCAAATTAAACCCGGGGACCAACATAAGACTGCATTTATTTGTCCTTGGGGAACATTTGCGTATCGAAAAATGCCTTTCGGCCTTAAAAA
Source organism: Pseudotsuga menziesii (assembly GCA_001517045.1). Taxonomy (NCBI): domain Eukaryota; kingdom Viridiplantae; phylum Streptophyta; class Pinopsida; order Pinales; family Pinaceae; genus Pseudotsuga; species Pseudotsuga menziesii. The sequence goes on from LPNX010750923.1 coordinate 726,939, forward strand.
CGCCGGAGCTATGTTTCAGCGGGTGATGACCTTGATATTCCACGATCTCAAGTCCATTATTGAAGTATTTTTGGATGATCTCGCTGCTCATTCTTGCATGAGGATGCGTCATTCTTATCACTTGGGATTGGTGTTCGAAAGATGCCGGCACTATGCTATTATATTAAACCCTCATAAGTGCATCTTTTGCATGAAATCAGGTCATTTGTTAGGATTTATCATTTCGAAAGAGGGTATAAGAGTCGACCCTTTGAAGGTTGAGGCAATACTTCAGTTTTCTCCCCCTCGAAATATTCATCATCTTCAGTTTTTGCAAGGTATGGAAAACTTCCTACAAAGATTTGTTGTCAATTTTGCCAATTTGACTAGAGGTTTCATGTGTCTCCTGAAGAAGGATACTCCCTTTGAATGGGATGAGCGAGCCCAGGAGTCCTTCGATGCACTTAAGCGAGCCCTAGCATCGGCCCCGGTGATTAGTCCTCCGGATTATAGCCGTGATTTCCTATTATATGTGGCCGCATCTTTAGAGATGATTGGGATGGTTTTGGTTCAAGAGGATGAGGAGCTCCAGGAGCATGTCATATATTATCTGAGTCGAAACCTTATTGACGCAGAGATTCGGTATTCTCATGTCGAGAAGCTTGCCTTAGCTATCGTACATGCGGTGTAGCGTTTGAGACATTATAATCTCCTTCACCAGACCTTGGTTGTTTCCCATGTTAATCCATTTCAATTCATCCTCACACGTAGGATGATTGGGGAAAAATATAATAAATGGATTGTCATCCTGCAAGAGTTTGATCTCGAATTTGTTTCGGCAAAATCAAAGAAATCTTTAATCTTTGCAGAGCTCATATCAGATTTTCTGAGCGAGGCTAAGGAGTTGGTATGTGAAGATACGTTCATTGATGAACACATTTTGTTAATCTCAATGGCTGACCCATGGTACGGGGATATCATAGTATATATGCAAATGCAGAGGACCCCTACTCACCTCTCGCGAGATGAACGACGACGATTATGTCACGTCTCCATGAACTACCTCATAGTGGACAATACTTTGTACCGCCGTGGAGTAGATTCCCTTTTACGATGTTGTTTAACTCATGATGAGGCTGAGGTAGTGTTTAATGATTTCCACGGAGGGGCGTGTGGTGGTCATTTATCTGGGATTTCTACAGCTCAAAATATTTTGAGAGCGGGTTATTTCTGGCCGTCGATCTTCAAGGATTGTATTGAAGCGGTCAAGAGGTGCCACCCTTGCCAGGTGTTCACACGTAATATGTGCTCGAAGCCTGCCCCATTACACCCTATTATCACCGCCGGTCCCTTCACCAAATGGGGGCTTGATTTTATGGATTTCAACCCAGCTTCAGCTGGGGGGCACCATCATATCATAGTGGCTGTTGATTACTTCACGAAATGGGCTGAGGCAATGCGTACAGTAAAATCCGGCGGTGAGACAGCCCCGCACTTCGTATTCAACCAAATCATTTCTAGGTTCGGGATTCCGAGAGAGCTTGTCACTAACCATGGCTCTCACTTTTAGAACCGTATGATGGAAGAGTTGGCATCCAACTTAGGGTATAATCAAGAGCACTCCTCTTCTTACTATCCTCAAGCGAATGGATAGGTTGAAGCAGTGAATAAATCACTTAAGTCCGTTCTCCAACGAACCATCGCACAAAGCAAGACGAATTGGCATATTATGTTGTACCCTGCTTTGTGGGCATATCGAACCGTGGTAAAGACTGCCACTGGTTTTTCTCCATATCAGATTGTTCATGGAGTGGAGTCGATATTGCCGGTTGAATGCGAGATTCCTTCGTTGAAGTTAGCCGTGGAACTCTTACCAGACACTTCACCTTTGGAGGAGCGTTTGGTTCATCTTGAGCAACTCGATGAGCAGCGTAGAGATGCCTTGGTGACTCTAGAGGTTAATAAGTGTCGCGTAAAGGCCCAATACGATAAGTCTGTCCGTCCGAGAGTGTTTAGTGAGGGATACTTGGTCCTTTTGTGGGATCAATCGAAAGAACCCTTGGGGGTAGGGAAGTTCAATCCGATGTGGCATGGTCCTTACGTGGTCAAGCATGTGCTAGAGAAGGGTGCCTACAAGTTAGTGGATTATGAAGGGACGGCCTTGGCGGAGCCTAGAAATGGGCTCTATCTCAAAAAATACTATGCATGATCTTTAGCTAAGGCTGCTTGTATATTATTGTACAACTTTTTTGCATAGTTAGGTCTTGTTTATCGTGATCGGGTTTGTGATTAGTTTCCATTTCTTGTGGCAGATGTCAATGGAATCTTCCACCTACATAGGATTTGCGGATGGTGCAAGCCGTCACACTCAACACTCAGCCTCAGCTGCTTGGGTGATTTATACTCCTATGGGTCATGTACTGTCTTCAGGAGGTGTATGTCTACAGCCATCTTCCAACAATGTTGCTGAATATAGTGTCGTTATCGAGCTTCTACGGGATGCCATTTCTCATGGTGTTCTCTCTCTTGAGGTACATCTTGATTCAGAGTTATTAGTTTCACAGCTCAATGGTTTGTACCATGTTAGAGATTTGACGTTATTGAGGAGATTCTTACGTGTGAGATTGTTAGAACGACAGTTTAAGAGTATAACATATATACACATTCCAAGAAATTATAATCAAATTGCTGACTCATATGCTAACTATGTGTTAGATTGGCATTTGTTTCATTCATCATAAATTAATCATAAACACAATTTTTACACATGTAAATAAATAAACCGATCACCATAAAACTTTTTTATACATAAAAAATGTGGTAATACATAGTGTCATAATACAAAATTGGGGCTTTGAAAGCCACCATCATATACACGGTAGTACAAAATAGATACACTCCCAGGTGTCTAGTCCTGTGGAGGTGGAAGAGGGTTGTGATCATGATATGTCACCACGGCTCTAGCTAGCCACCGAAATAAACACACCCATGCGTGTGGGACACCCACCACCTGTCTCTGCATAGCCTCAGGCAAGTCCTCAACTTGCGCCATGGGAACCCTATGAGTCAGTCGCACGAAGTTGGTATGGATGCTTTGGAGCGTCCGCTCCGCATCCACACCGGTGATATCGTCTCCTCTTCCCCTCCGTCTATGACATGGGAAGCCCTCTGGTCGCCGTGGTCCCACATCTGCACATGAATGGTAGATGTCATTATGTATTGTCACCCAAAACCATGTCTTTTTGATTCCATTAATCAAGAAAACACAAAAAAAATAAATAATTCAAAAAAAAAAAGAAAAAGAGTAAGGGTCGAGATTCGTTACCTATGTCTCCATATGCTGATCCTGGTGGTAATGGCATGTCCAGATCTCCTCGGAAGTCTATCCCTGCATAAGGGTAGTCCTCTATGGCAACAATCTGTCATCGCCACCATGGAAAAAAGTCTGCTGGATAAGGGTTGGCCACCCTACCACCCCCCAGTCTGCGCATCGTGTCTGCCCAACGTCGTTGGGCCGGATCTCGAACCCTGTGGAGAGGAACATCCACTCTAGGGATCAATCCTGGAACACGCTCAAAGAAAAACATGCTCAAGATGCTACTGAACCCGAAGTTCTGTATCCTACCTGCCTTGCACTCATTGAGATGATGTTTCATGTTGCTCAGTAGGGAAGTGCTCCAGTCATAGATGGTCGGTGTCATACACTCCACCGCATAGAACATCAGTGGCCGAGAGGCCTGATGGAGCGATGCTAAGCCTGCTATCTTGCCCAGCGTCAGTAGTATGGCCTTTAGGCCCAGTACCTGTATAGCGTTGGTGGGAACTTGGCTCCCCACCTTCTTCGTCTCTGGGTAGCAGTATATAGATATGTACTCATCGATAGTAATCCCATGACCTGGCCCTCCTTGGGCACGAAGGTTCACCATCTCCCCTCGTTTAGATAGACCTGTGATAAAATAGATATCCTCCACCTCAATGGTGAGGGACATGCCGTCTATCCAGAAGGACTTTGAGTCTGGATCCCAATAGTCTACCAGCATCTTTAGCAGTCCTGGTTTGGCCCTCAAGCCACCTAGGCACCAAAACTTGTAGAGTCCACATCTTCTTAGAGCTTCTTGAGCCATTCTATCAGCCCTTACTGCTTCCTCTACGTCACCATGCTCACGTTCTCGCCACTCTAGCACCATCCTGCATGAGAAATTGACCAAAATGTCCATTAGATTCATGTAAATCCTTTTGTGTGGCGTCATACGCGGCTGTTTTGCAAATAGCCATGTATGTACGCGGTTTCCAGCCCCTTTTCCATGTATAGCCATCCCTATATGCAGAAAAATCCTCGATACCAGCGTGGGCCGCAGTGCTCATGTAAGTTTGGCCTTTAAAAACTCATTTGACCATGAAAACTTGTAAAAATTATATTGAAATGCAAGCAGAGAACATGAGTAAATACCTGGAAGAAACGGTTGTGAATTCCGCCGGCTGGATCTCCTAGAATTTGCAGTTGAAAATCAGAGCTCCAATGGGTAAAAGTTTCAAATGATTTCTATTTTTTACTATTTATAGAAATTTTTTCAAATATTTGAAAATTTTTACCCCCTTTCCTATAGTTTTGACCGTTTCTAACCATTTTGGACCGTTTCTGACATAATCTGTGATGTAGAAGACCGTTTTCAGCGCTGTTTCAGCCTTTGGATTGACCCGTTCGTACTGATCTCAGGTATAACGTCTACACTGACATATAGGTTAGGTTCACCACCGTTTGCATTTTTCATGACCTTATGACCATGTCACTATATCCTTAGGTACGAACCCACTCTATTATGTCACGGAACCTTCTTGCTGCTATAGAAGTGGCATCATATGAGTGGTAGAGCCTCACCTTACATGGGTACCCTAGTTAGCGCCTTATTTGCATTTGGTGCCCATGCCGATGTTTCCCCCTTTAGGGTGTGGGAGTCCATTGTATAGTATTGCCATGACATTTAGCAAGAGCTTCATACTCCTCTTGATCTTATGCTGGCCTGTTTCCCCCTGGACTCCCCTTATGTCAAGTTGTGAATGCATTATCATGAACTTTTCCTGTCTTATTGAGCTTTTTGCCGGCTCCCCTGACATTGCGTTTCAGCCATATAGCCCGAGCTTGTCTTATGTCTAGCCATGCAGAGACTTTCTTTATATCCTTCGCAGCTTGATTCCCTTTTTATCAGGAGGGGATTTTCCCCCGAGTGTCGATATCCTACACATGTATCCTTGCATTGAGCATAG
>LPNX010750923.1:734125-746634 GCA_001517045.1 Pseudotsuga menziesii
CCCTCTCCTCCATATCCATCCCTATTGAGCCATTGCTCCCCAACCAAGAGAGGTGCTTCCACAAGCCTGGGCATGGTGGCCCATTTCCACCAGAGAAGGTATACCATGTTTTATTTCTATTTCTTAGTTGTTTAATATGCTTTGCTTTCTAACCCTTTTCCCCATTTGCAGGTTTTGTCTTTCTTTTAAACATTATTTTGTAGGTTTTTCCATTGTAGATTAGGTTTATTTTGTAGGTTTTGAAGGTGGAACCCTAACCCGTGTTTACAGAGGGGTTCATCACCATTTGCTTCTTCTTCTTTCTTAGATTAGCTTAGTGTTAGTTTACTATTATGTCATTTACATTTCCGTTTTGTTTTTCAGCATTTACCATTAGTAGGAACCTACCCTTCTGTCCTATAGGCAGAAGGGAGCCATTCCTGCCCTTGTAGCAGGGAGAAATCCTTGCTACACTCCCATTCACACATGGAGGGCAGAAGAGAAAACACTCAAGAGCAGACTACCCAAAGGAGAAAAGCTCCGTGGCGTGACTCTCCCACAATGGAACACATGCCTCAACTCAGCCTGCTCTGATACCATGTCGAGGAATGGCACAATGAACAGTAAGTGGACAGATTCCCATAACCTATTCATCTTCTATTAGCTTGGAACATGGATATATACATTGAGAAATTATCTAGAAACTTCTATGGAGAGGCTTCTCCCAGAAGCAACATTTACAAACATATTTAGTATTCCAACGACCATATGAACAGTTCACGTGAAGTCACATTGGAACGATGATACGGTTGATGAGGTGGATGTTGGAAATTAGTTTCCAACAATTCAATCTCTCCGGTAAGCAAATGAGAAGCTTCTATGAGGTATCAATCATATTTCATCAAAGTGTTGAGGAAGCTTTGTCTATCCAACCAGTTGCTTCAGAATTGCTGTTTCGTGATTGCAGGAAATAATGTATGCAATATTTGGGTGTCGTTCGGTCGAGCCCAAGCCAAGAAGCCACACTTTTGATCACTACTGTCATCTCTGAAGATAAATAATTTTCCCGATTTAGCTTCCATACTTGGTACTGGAGAACTCAATTCGAAAGATAAGGATCTATAGATACCGCGGGAGTCTCTACAGGAAATTTTGTCTGAGATATTGAATAATTTGCATAGTCCACGCAATTGCATTACAGTGGAGAAATACATAGGATACTTTGAGGCTCAATTTGTACACACATAGAATTGAAAAACTCCATTCAATGATGGGCTATTGAGGCCGTTAATGAAGAAAGAAAAACAAACAAAGTAAGTTAAATGGAAGATAAGAGAAGAAGCTCTAGCTTTGAACCGTTTTTTTGTTGGGTATTTTTTGTATTGTATTTGGTGTTGAATGATTGGATGCAAGTGGTTTGATAATTTATTTCATAAAATCAAATATGCTTTAAAGTAAATAATTGACATTACCATAGAAGTTGTGTGACAAGAAGGGAACTCAAACAATCTACAGAGCTATATAATGAAAAGGGAAGATGCAAAGATTATGATGGATCAATAAGGTAAGTAACCGCTTGCCATAATGATTCCTACTATATGCTTTCCATTTTCATTGTTTGAAATCTTAGAAATATAATATCTATGGGACGATTGATTGAGACAGGGAGCTTATTGATGCATGTTAGCAGGGAGATGATTGTATATTTACATGAGTATTTACAGAGGTGGATTGCTGCACAATTTTAGTTCAAACCGGTTTGGGAAGGCTAAGGACATGAGGGTTCTGTTGAATATGAGTTTTACTCCTCTGCAGGAAAAAGGTATTTGGTTCTTTGTTTTGCAACTATTTCAATATTTTCATCTCATCGAGAAGCAATTGACTCCTGCAATTGAAGCCTGTTTGAAAATGACCTTACTACAACATTGGTATCGGAATTGAAATTGAAATTGAAAATCTGAAATCTATGTAGACATATTTATATAGACATAGATGGTATAATTAAAAAAAATTGGATTGTCGCAGGTTGCATGAGGAATGTGGGCATCTATAGCATGGATGGTATTGGAGTTGAAAATATAAAATCTATGTAGACATAGATGGTATAATTAAAAAAACTTGGATTGTTGCAGCCTGCATGAGGAAATGCAGGCATCTATAGCATGGATGGGTGACTGTCAAGTAGTTGAAGATTCAACATGGAGCGAGTAGTTGAAGCAGAACAACCCATTCTTCATTGTTCAGTTTGGATCCAACTTTTAGACATGGATTTCATAGAGCTATGAAGACAGTCACACAGGCAGTGCATTGGAGACAATGAAGGGCGATGCATTGAAGGTCACATAGGTGGTGCATTGGAGGTAGGGAGGGCGGTGCATTGGATGCAGAGACTTGGAAAAAATGATACTATAAATTAAATCTTAATTCAATGCTCATCGCTGGCCTGACAATAAGACTTCGAATTGAAAATCCAATGGCATGCAAGAAAAATGACTTTAAAAAAATGCAAAAAATAAAAAAATTAGTTCAGGTATGTAAGACTTTGGAGAAATTGAGATAATTTATTGGTAAACCTATAAACTAATAGGGCTGACTGAAGATTGATTACAATTGTACACTGCCTCATGATAGGTACAATAATAATAATACATCAATACTTTTCCATTGTGGATCTTTCCCCAAATTGGGGTTTTACCACATTGAATTTCTAGTATTCCTATTGGTGTGATTGTCTATTGTTTTTGTTTTTTTAGTTTTATTCAGACTTGAATTTGAAAACCAACAAGTGGTATTAGATATTAGGTGAAGAGCAGACATTAGGTTGCATAGTACAAGAGGGGGACACATTTGATTAGGATGGGGTCTCAGAACAAGTGAACAAGAGGCCATGTCGAAGGTTGCAAGCTGTAGTGAAGGAGCCCATGATTTGTTGGTTCTTGGTAACTGCAAAGGGAACCCTGGTGAAGTTTCTGCTATGAAAATAATGACAGGAAAACAACTTATTTGTGGCTAGACAAAATGAAATTCCTGTGAGGGAAGTAAATACAAGATAGCCATGTTTAAATGGTGTTGTCGTTGTGGTATGGTGATTGCCTTCTTTGTGATCTTATTGTTACCGAGATCAAGATTATAAATCCTCAAAATGATGCCTTGTTTCTACATGAAGAAGTTGAGATCCAATAATTACCTATACGCGAGCAGAGATCTGTGAAGCCAACACTACAACAAAAACTGAATTTAGCATCTCTTTTTGCGTCTAGACCATCTTTCAGTGTATTTTTCTTCATTTTATGGAAAAAATGGTGCAATTTCATGGGTTGGTGCTATTTTAGGTGTTTTTTGCGTCCTTTTTCTAAATATGGCACAAATTGTGGCATAATTTGCACCAGGTTTTGCGACAGGTTTTGAGACTAGTTTTGCACCTAATTTTGCGCGTAGTTTGTACATCTACTTTTGTTGCACCCCCTTTTACGCCAATGTTTGACTCAACTTTTACGCCCTTGTTTTCATACACTTTTGCATCCTTTTTTACATCCACTTTTGCATCCACTTCTACTTCTCTTTTTGCATCCCTTCGTGCACCAAGTTTTGCATCAAAGTTTACATCCTGTTTTGAGTCTAGTTTTGCATCTCGTTTTGTTTCAACCATTTTTTCATCCACTTTTGCATCCATTTTTTTGTCCAATTTTGCACCCACGTTTTCATCTCTTTTTGCATCCCATTTTGCATCCATGTTTACGTCTTTTTTTGCATCTACTATTGCATCCATGTTTGCATCCACTTTTTTCGTGTCCCAATTCACACTCATTTTTGCACTTACTTTTACACCCACTTTTGCTTCAACTTTTGCATCCACATTTGCATCTTTTTTTGCATCCAATTTTACATCAGTTATTGAATCCCTTTTTGCATCCATTTTTGCATCGGGTTTTGTGTTGGGTGTTACGACTACTTTTGCATCTAGTTTTGCATCTACTTTTGTTGCATCCACTTTTGTGCCACTTTTTTCATCATGTTTTGATTCCATGATTGCATCCACTTTTGCATCACCTTTTGCATCCATTTTTGGTGCACCCCATTATGCGCCCACTTTTGCGCCTACTTTTGTTGCATCCATGTTTTTATCCACAAGTTTGCATCCCGTTTTACACCCAGATGTTGAAAATGAAAATGAGGATAATGATTATGATATTGAGGATGGTTATGATGATGATGATAATGTTGTTGATAATGAGGAGAACGACGACAATGATGATGATGATGACGACTATGATGATGAGGAGGAGGAGGAGGAGGAGGATAATGGCAATGATGACATTGCCGATGATTATGATGGCAATGAAATGAATGGTGATGATGGTGATGATGAAAATGACAATGATGATGAGTACAACCAGAATGATGATGTTGATCATCTTAAAAAATAAGTTGTTATTTGTCATGCATAAATCGTGTGTGTCCTCCATGACCCTTTTCCACTAATCACATATTTTGGGTAGATGCTATTTTCTTATGCCAAAGGTAATGATGAATAACTGATGAAAATGTTAATAATCATGATGATGATGATGTCAAGGACAATGGTGATGATGATTATGCCGATGATGATGACTATTGTGATAATCATGATGACAATGACAAAGATGACGACGACGATGATCATCATCATCATCATTTCCATCATCGTCTTCTTTAAAAACATCATCACTGTCATTGTCATCTGGTTCATCATCATCATCATTTAAATCATATGGGATATGTTTACCATTTAAAGCATGCATAACAAGTGGGATTATTCTAAAACACCCCACCAAAGTACAAAATTCAAACCACAAGGGAAACATAATATTGAAATTGTTCCAATTTTCTTTCTCCCAACAAAACATGCTTCATTTTAGGGAATTATGTTAAAATCCATACATTCATAGTCCATCCATACTATACTTGTAATAAATGTAAATATAATACTTAACCAAATTTATAAAATAGGTAAAATTTTTATAAACACCCTTATGATATATAAACTTCTTTCACCTTAATAATGGTAAAATATGTAAATATAATAACAAGAGCCACGAGGTGGCAATGTCCCCAAGGATAGATTTTAAGATTTAAGATTGAATACAAATAAAAATGCTCCATGTAAGACTGAGTTGCTTTTAAGAGGACTATATCTTTGAAAAGATCCAGGATGCTAAATGATTCAAAAACACCATATCGTGATAACTAACAACACACCGGCCACAAGTCTAGGGAGATGATACCAGAATTAATTATGAGAAAAAGGGTGGCGAGACTCGGGTGGAGCCAAATTGTGAAAAAGCACAGTAGCCGGCAGAGAATATAGTACACCTACCACCAGCCAACAATTCAAGGTAGATCCGCTAGCAACTCCAAGTCTCGGGAATTTAGCAGCAGCATATCTCTTTTTTGTGCAAGTATAAGTGGAGGAAGCATGTCTCTAAATGCATTAGAAAACATCATAATACATTTATACAACACTTGAAATCTTGTGGGTAGAAAATCCAATGACTTGATTATAAGACATATAGAAAAAAAGTTCGTTAATAATCTTTACAGTCCAATAGGAGATTTTAAGATAAAAATAAGTTCTACTTCCTCCATAAAGAAGTCTATACACTTTAGATTCATACATCAAATGTAGGTTATTTGTCTTCACTCGCTCATGAAAAAGTCATTGAGGAACATCAATTAAGGGTTTTCAGAGTGATTTACTAACACATATTTTGTCCATTGGTATATTTATGATCTATTTGAACTAGCAAAGCCTGCTAAACAAGAAACTGAAAAATAATATGATTAATGAGACGCATAACAATGGAAGCATTTAATTCACACAAAACACTAGAAAATAGTGGAGGTATAGCATATAGGTGCATGTGTCGTATGGAAGTGCAGAATTTGAAAGGAAATGTTGCAACAATGAGGATTAATTTATTCAAAAATTTGAATAGCATAACTCACAGACATCATGCATTGTGGGTGCATTGTGGGGTGAGTAAAACCCTTACAACTCAGGTTCCACATTTGCAGTGTTAACTTAAAAGTAAACTCTTATTGAATATAATTGGAAAATAAATGAAAATAATAATTAGTTTCTTATTGAATATAACTAGAAAATAAATGAAAATAATACTCAGTTTCTTATTGAATATAACTGGAAAATAAATGAAAATAATACTCAGTTTCAATGATGTTTCCGCTGGTTAAATTCAACTCAATATCAACAACTCTGCAATCAAGCAATATACTGATTTATATTTCAAAACTGATTTTCACGTTATGTGATGGATCCATCATCCATGTCATGTAGGGAATTGCTACTAAGGATAGTTCAAATTAAACAACCCTTTCAAAGATCATCCATATGGACACCACTTTCTACAACCTCCTTTTATCCTTACACCTCGTTATACCCACCATAATTACACCTTGGTATACCCACCATAATAAAGACAAAAAAAAACTGGGATGAAGGATTTTAACATACATGCCATCTTAATAGCCACCTCCTCCTTTGTCCTAACATCGGTTCCTGCCATTTAAACTACATTTAATTCCTATTTTAATTCCTAATGATTAGAATTGTTGGGGCTCTATTCGCATAATGTTTTTTGCCAATTTGTTGGAGCTTCATCGTTGTATTTGTGTTTTTGAGATTCTCGCAAAGTTTCTGTTTTTGAGACTCATGAAAATAGATATCAACACTCACCTATAAAATATTATCTTTGCCTATAGTGTATTGATGGGGTTGATCCTGTTGAAGAAGCAGTCGATCCAGAAGTCAATCTAGCAAATGTTTATTCTGTTGAAGAAACAAGACCATTTTATATGTTTACACTTATAACTCTCGGTGCCCAGACTAACTGTATTGGCAGGACAGTGGGAAAAGAAAGATCTTTATTCTTCTTCATTGCTTGAATTATATTCTATGGATAGTGCTTCACAGTAGCATTTGGCTTGGGTAACCCAGGATTATTAGTTTAGCCAGATATTTTGTAGAAACTTAAAATAACTCTTGTCTATTGAAAACCTTGACTTAAATGAAAAAAAATTACACTGAACAAATTTTGTTGGAACATTTTACTCTTTTTAAATATACATGAATGTCTTTTTAACATATATAAACTTTTTTGGGAGGTCTATCTTAGAAAATAGAACTATTTTTATAAATGACAAGAAAACATGAAATTTGTGGGGATGAAACAAACGGAGACAACAATTTTTAAGACGCTTACAAGATTTTGGGGAAAAGTTAAAGACTATTATCAACATACTTTAGGATTATCTCATAGGTAACGTGAATTTACAAGGTTTTGGATTTTTATCTAGAAAATAATCATTTTCCATTTTATTTTATGATAATCCTACCATGCTATCCGTTCAAATACAACCTTAAAAAGAACATGCAAATTATAAACACTATCTAAAAGTTAAAAATGAGAAAGTGTACCATTGGGCATAAATTCATAAACAAGAATGGGTTCTCCTTTCTTAAGACTGCAAACTAATAGTCTAACCAGATTTGGGTGATCTCATTCAGTACTTGTTCTATTCCCTGGGTATCTCTATTCCTTATCTTATTTAATACAACAACACCTTTGCTGAGAAGAATTCATTAATGAATTGTTCTGAAACCTCCTGTGCCAGTCGCTCTTTATCGGAGAATCCTTTTGTGGATGTTTCCATTTCTCTCTATGTATAAACTAGAATATTTAATGAACCTCCAGGGGTTAAAAGCAATCTTTTTGTGCTTCTTCTCATCTTGAATTCACAATGGTACCTTTGGTAACAATAGTAGAGAAGGACAATTCCTACCACTGTGGACCTGTGGTGCTTCCTGCAATGACCACTAAAGACAAACATGGGAGAAAATTAAACCAAAATGAAACAAACTCATTTTTCACACTTATATTACAGTATAATGAAAGTTAAAGAAAATATATAATCCCCAATAGAAATATATGAAAACATATCGACACATTTTGGCCATATGCATTTTGGCCATAGAGCATAGGGTAAGATGTAACTAGAAATGACCTTTAAAGCAACGACAGCTAAACTGATTTTATCAAAGAAATAATGTTATGAAGGAACCATCGAAAGTAGAAACGACATTTATATCACTTATATCATGGTCAAAAGAATATTTAAAATTTGGACAAGTTCTCGTAACACATAGACTATTGTAGAAAGTTTTAATTATGTCTTCACATGAAATACCGAGATTCTGAGATCTGTTAAATAAAAGTTGATTCAATTTTTAAGAAGAGTTTTGTGGAACTTATAGCATGTTACAAGAACCACTTTTGAGGGGTATTCCACAGTTTCTAGAGAGATTTCCAGATGCCTTGCAGCACAAAGTTGGACAAGATAGATGCATTACCAATTATAAGTAAAAACTAGCAAAAATGAAGTTTAAAATAAATCAAGAAAATAAAGATATTTACCATCTCCTTCAAATCATTCATCCAAGTAGCATCTATGTACCCATTGATTACAACTAGCAATTGTACCTAAGGGTGCAATAAAAGAACGCCGTATTGTAAGATAAGCAAGGAGATGTGGACATATACATTGATTGTCCATGTCACATGATCACTGACAATCCCTAAAAAAGGATACCTTGTGATTAATACAGAACCTCAGAAGTTGTTTCCTACCCTGCAATTTCCTGATTAGGGAAACAGATTGCAATAGGATAATCCGTCTAATGAATATTCACAGGATACAGAGGCTTTACCCAAAGAATACTGATTGCCCCTTAAAATGTCCATTGTAGATCCCTTCTTCCTTGTTTCCAATTTAAGTAATTTTCCAATCTCTATTTTCACAGACTTCGGATATGGATGGCACTATCCCTATTTAGAATGTTCCTACTCACTTAAACTTTTACCACTATCAAAACACCCTCACTTGTTGTGTGCACAGTGCTTCAGGCATGGAAGAATAAATGCTTATGCGAGTGAACGAGTGTTATGGTGTCCCTCCTTTTGCTTTGTCTTGATGGGTGGTGAAGTGAATAGCCTCATTCATCCTCTGCATGTCCCAAGCATCAGTGTGAATATCACTATTACTATTATTACAGGGTTACCTGCTCAATTTCTATTTTCAAATATAGAAACTAAAATAATCGATTTTTAGATGGCTTAAAAAGATAATATGTAAATTACGACTATAGGGATGTTTTTAATTATCAAACATTTCACAAACCCATCACACCATGATTTTGCATGCCTCCAGTTGTCCATGCAAACCCGTTCCATTTTTTTTGGTATTTAACAAAAATCTTTTGCATGCCAACCCGGGAGGCACTTGTCAATGGACATGAATATTCCAGGAAAATTAACCTGGCTTATCTCACACAAGTGGTTGGATGCATGAGATTATATTTGGCGTGGGGACACACAACATTCAATTGATATAGGTTATGGTTCCAACCTGCCTCGTTATGTTTCCAATCCGCCACGCGCCCAGGGACACACAAATTTCACTCTCTTATGCAGAGTCTAATAATGCCTTGACGTCCCATTACTGGCATTGCTGAGATTTGGGATCGAATTAATTACAGAGGTAGTGGGAGTCCCAAAAAAAATATAAAGTAGTTGAAGAAATATTTTTCCTAAAAAAAAAAGTTGTTGATCTGTTTACCATTTGAGATTGATGCCATTCCTTTCAATCATTCCTGAAACAAGAGAGAAGTGTATTTTGAGTATGATTATTGTAGTTAGCATGAGGAGTATAGTGTAATTTCATTTTCCTAAAAAGGTGGAAAGGGAAGAGGAGAACATCACTCCTGAAAAAATACCCAAATTTGAAGCAAGAAAAATTCTCTTCACAGGTTACAGGGTTCGACAGGTCCGGGGTGCAAGAAAGTCGAAGAACCGGAGAAAGTGTATTCGAAACAGAGCGAGAGATTGTGTGTTGTTGGCCTACTATGGCTGAGCTAATTGAACAGGAGACACCAGTCATCCACGGGGATGAAACCTACTAGATTTTGAGCTCTTTGCTTTGCAATGATCAACGTGATTTCTTGATCAGAAACGATGGACAGAAGGTATGGTTTTTATTTTTATTTTTATATTCCAATTGTGGTTTCGTTCATTCTAGTCAAAAATTGCATTCATAAATTGAATCCAATGTAATCAATAGGTGAGCGTTAAAGAACTGGCAGGGAAATATGTAGCTCTGTACTTTTCTGCCCATTGGTGCCCTCCATGTAGATATTTCACCCCCGTCTTGACTGAAATCTATAAAAAGTTATTGGAGAAGGGGGACTTTGAGATTGTCTTCATTTCTGCAGATTGTGATGAGAAGTCGTTCGAGGTACCACACAATGCCATGGCTTGCCCTGCCATTCTCAGATGAAAATACAAGGAAGAAACTTAACCAAGCCTCTCAGGTCGATGGCATTTCTTGCTTGGTATTTTTAGACAAGGAGGGCAAAGCTATAACCACTGAAGGTGTAGAGATCATTGAAGAATATGGTGCTGAGGGATATCCATTCACTGCAGAGAGAATTGATGAGCTGAGAGCCAGAGAGGAGGCCCTAAGGGTTGCACAGATTGTAGAGTCTCTTCTGTTGTCTGATGAACGAGATTTTGTCCTTGGCAACGGAGGAATAAAGCTGAGTTCTTGCCCTTTATGCTTGTGTTTTACTCTGCCTCGAAATCTGGATATGGTTTCTCTTTATGGTTTGTGTGAATGTTTACAGATTCTCATACATTTCCACTGCACATATTTCTTTCTCTAATTTTTGCAGTGGAAGTGCATTAGCTTCTATCAGCTTTCTTTACCAGTCATATTTATTTCTACTTTATGCGGTGGGAGTACATTCGCTTCTATTATATTTTTTTACATTATAGTTTTGTAGAGCACGGGTTTTTCACTTATATCGTATACTTATTATAGCTTGCTAGGGATTTTAAATTCAGCGTTGAGAAGGTGAGGCTGTGTAAGTCTAGGAAAAATTCAAGGCTGATTCACTAAGACATCCTCTAACACTCAAGGATGTTGGAAAAACCCTCTAATTAGTGTTTCTAGAGCAATTCTTTTTCCTCACGATGTTTCAGAAGAAGTATTTCTTCCTCATCAGAAGCAGCCATAGTAGAAGTAAATAAAAAAATATGATCCAAACACTGCTATTAAGACTAAACAAACCCCAAGTATTGAAGTGGGCCACACAGAGCGCAAGTGCCCCCACTAGGAATGACAGTGCAGAAATAAATGTGCTCTGCCGCCCTTTGAGAAGGTAATGCACAAAAGTATAGTGACATAAATAAAAGGACCCTGTTATTTTAAAAATATAGAACTTAGAAGTCACTGTATCAAAATAAATATTCACTCTCCAATTTTTGAGTGTAATATGGTAGCGGAGAAGATTTGAATTTGGGTCTCTTTCACACAAACTTACCAACTCTCCTATAGGAGTCCTTGAAAATCAAAGTGAACTGGAACAGTATTGAGTCTTTCTTCAAAAAAACCCAAAATAGAAAAAATTAGACCCCTAGCTTATGGGTTTGTTATATGCATGAGGAGAGAGGCAAAATTGGGATGGGTTGTGCTGTATCTACCTGCTGAGGAAGGTGAGATTTAGCTCACTCAAGGAGAATGCAGGAGGGAGGGGCGAATCTGTAGCATCTTGAACATAAACATGAAGTCAGCAGAGAAGATCCCTAGAATATGTTGTGAATTCGTTGAAGAGGTGAATCACGCCAAGTAAACTGCTTGAATCAGACTGAAACAAACAGCAAGAGGGTTGGAAACAGCATGGAAAGTTGTGGTCACACTGAAAAGTGACAAAACATGTTCTGCTGCCAGATAAACCATGGGTTGTGGGACCTTCGGAGAAAGAAGATTAGAGATTTAATCAACCTGATACATTATATAGGATGATCATTTTTGATGCTTGATAATCAAATTGAGGTTGAGTTGCCTCATGTATATAGTTGTTAAGAGTGGGAAATAACCCTAGACTAGCTTTGGCATAAATGTTAACTGTCATAGGAGGAAACTCAACTTTGCATCAAAGTGCATTAATTTAAATTAATTGAAACTCAACTTCAACATTAAAGTGCACTAATGTAAATTAATGGAAACCAAGATGAAATTTCCACCATAACACAAAGTTACAAACACTTTATAATACGATATAAATGATATTTCCATGGATGCAAATCCAGGATTATTTTCTGTTATCTGATCATTGATTTCCTTCTTTATATGTATACGAATGACTATGGGAAGTATCGCAGTTATACTATTGATATTGATATTGTAGCAATTTGTTTGTTATTCTTTGTAGCCTGGGACTGCTCTGCATGGGTTCACACATATGCATTATTCTTGGAAGTACGTCTGGAGTGCTATAGAGTTTTGAAGTATGATGTAGAAGCTGAACGGTTACCATCAAAGGAATCAAATGGACAGGATAAGGTATGCAGTGCTGTGGCATATGTAGGCTTTAATGTAAATTATATTTAATTTGCTCTTTCTTGATCACATTGAAG
>LPNX010750923.1:749068-768891 GCA_001517045.1 Pseudotsuga menziesii
GAATGGGACTAAAAGAGTACAGCCAATATGTGGACAAGAGGAAATCAGATTAGAATCAATTGGCTGACAAGATCTGTCTCTCATATTCTTTGTGCTACATATTTGGTCTTTGTACTATGTGAAAATTCTCAAGGAGATGTGGGAGTCTCTACACTTGTAGTGATTAGGATCATAGATTTCATGATAGATACGGCATTTGAAGATGAAACTGAATTTTGAATTATGTTCCTGGATACAGTCTATAAGTTGGATGCTTCCTTAGAATTTTATTATCGGTTTCCATGTGTAGCTGATGGGAATAAAGTTATAAGCCTAAATCTAGGCTGAAGGGACTCTCAGGCTTTAAGGTGATTGCAATATGTTATATCCTAGAGTACAAACAAGGCCTTCCTTGAAGTGGATGTAGATGCGGAATTAATGATAAGAGTTTTGGAGTTAGGGTTTCTCTTGGCTCAGTCCATGTGGCTTTTGAGTATGCTTTTTATATCTCAAGGAGATATGGGAGTCTCTACACTTGTAGTGATTAGGATCATATATTTCATGATAGATACGACATTTGAAGATGAAACTAAGTTTTGACTTGGGTTTCTGGATACAGTCTATAAGTTGGATGCTTCCTTAGAAGTTTATTATCTGTTTCCATGTGTAGCTAATGGGAATTAAGTTATAAGCCCAAAGCTAGGCTAAAGGGACTCTCAGGATTTAGGGTAATTGCAATTTGTTATATCCTAGAGTACAAACAAGGCCTTCCTTGAAGTGGATGTAGCTGTGGAAGTAATGATAAGAGTTTTGGAGTATGCTCAGTCCATGTGGCCTTTGAGTATGCTTTTTATATCTCTATTTTGGTACTTCCTTTAAGATTTCTGTTAGTGAGCTGGGGGTGTTGATGAAGAACTGAGGGGAGAGGCTTCTCAAATATAGCTATTAATGATACCTTGGCAGAAAGCTGCATAAGAATTGGAGGGCCAGGTATGGATGTCTATTACAACTTTAGTTGAAGTTTGCCAAGCATCGAACCCCATGGAGTATCCATGGCATGGGAAGTCATGGAAATGGGAAGGGGGTAGACACTGTACTTGTCACGTCCCCTTGCCTCTGACCAAAAGAGAGGACATGACTAAGAGCTTAATAAGACTGGGCCAAACGCCCATGAACATGTACATGCTTAAATATAATGCCTAAATTGCTAAAACAGAATGCAGAGAAGAATGCATGACAGTATAACATGCATAAATTCAATTGTTCATCATATGCAGCCTAATTAATTCATCTTGCACAGCGGAAACAACATGCATTTAAACAAGCATTCTTCAACATGTTCATTTCATTCTAATTAATCAGTAATTATGGAATTGCAGTGGTAAATTACACAAGATCACTTATCTTATGAAAGCTTTGCTCCACAACCAGCTACGTCGCTGCAACGTTCCACCCAACCATAGGCTAGCGTGCTCCTTAATCTCTCAGCAGCGCTGCCACCCCCGAGCTGGGCATGATTCTCCAAGGAATAAGGGAACTATCAGGCTTACACATAGCCAAGGATGTCCAAAACACACAGCCAAGCCAACACAGTTGGGTTTATCAGGCCATTGAGGAGCTGGATAAGGCAAATTGATAAGCTGGTGAGCTCATTGTAGAGCTAAGAACACCCACACCAGATCTAGCCTGACCTCTAAGACACCCATCCACACCCAACACAAGGAATCAGTCCCTTCTCTGCTACACAGTCCCTCAGGCCCTGCATTCCCTTCCAGTGCTATTCAGGGGTGATGGAGAAGAAGGCCAGCCCTCTAGATCTGTCTGTGTGGTTTCTAGCACCAGGTTTATCAAGCAACCAAGCCAAAATCCTCACTCCTCACACAGTCCAAAGACCAACCATTGCACTCAGGAAATCAATTTAGCTAACACAGCTTGAACAGGAAAAACGAATTACACAGCCCCATACATAACAACAAAACAACTCACAATCATGGGGGAAAACACACAGCCCTGAAGCTTATCGGTGAGCACAACTCACAGCAGGGAAAAATGCCCCAAATAGTCTTGTGCATGAGACCAAATGTCAATGAGACAGCCAAAAACGTGAATGGCTCTTCACAGCCATGGTGGAAAACACATGAAATCACAAAAACGTGAATGGAAAATGCACCAGTAGCTCCAAAAACATAAGGAAAACAACCCAGGCCCTGGCATTACAAAAACGACCTCCAATCCATGGGAAAAATGAAGCCACAGCCAAAAACGTGGAAGGAAAAACACACAGGAAACTCCAGCTGCTCCCAAAACGTGAGGAAAAATGGAAAACGTGAATGCCCAGCTGAATGGCCTGCGTTTTTGGGCATTTTTCTTGCCAAGGAAGTCAGAACACGTTTTTCCAAAAATGGGTCTCTGCCCAATTCGAATTTTGTTGCCCATACTCTTCCCCTTCCATGCAATAACTAACTCACCCACATTCTGGCAGAAATAAATGATTGGGGAAAAAGACAAGAAAGGCAGTTGACAGTTTGATGAGTTTTCTCATAGACATTTGGCTTCTCCCCATTGGCTAAGGATTGAAAAATTCCCAACCCCATGTCCTTACCCTTGGAAGATCATGCCCCATTCGATTTAGTTGCCGCGGCCGTAGCTGGTTGTGTTCATTTTAATTAATTATAGATGCATATTTACATGATGCTGAAACTTAATATGTGCCGCACGCCCCGATATTCAATCGGTGACGATTTAAATCCCAAAACATAGCATAGTCGATCAATGGCGGGGCCTTGGCCTTTAGCTCCACACCATGATCATTTACAATATATACATCATATACATCTAATGTAACGGGGTCAAGACCGGGACGTGACAGTACTCAACCAAAATGATAGAGTGCAACCATGCAAGATTGTTTTCTTTTCTTGAATATGTTTTGAGAGCATGGTAATGACTCACTCAATGAGTACCCTCTCAATGTGGTTGTGTCCTGTTTGCTGGAGGTATGGCCCTCAAATTATTCAATTGTAAAAGAGAGTTGTCACAAGTGTGAAAAACACAAATCTTACCTTTAGTATCTTGAAATTGAAGTTGGAAACATTGTCTTACCAAGGTTGTTAATACTGGTTATCCTTGAGACAACATTGTTCTGTTGTCAGGATCAAGCTGAAAGATGGGCTGAAAGACAATGATGTCCGCACATTTTTTTTAATGGAACCCCGTAAAAAAGGAAACCACCTACAGCGCCGTGTGGGGTTTGAAATCCAATTTTTTAGTTCATTAATATAAAGTCCAAAGAGTGTGGGTGAGATTGGTCACCCTTGCTTGAATCTTATGGTGGTGTTTTTGTAGTTTGTGTTGCTCATCTTGGTACCAACCCTGCAGATAATCTTGTTGTAGAGAATCATGACCAAAGAGATCACAAGTTTGGGGATCTATTTTTATGCCAAACTGTACAGCATATTTGTGTAATAACTTTAGGAAAACTGACCCTTGTTACAGTTGGAAAGCCTCTCCATTTGGAATGGTTATTTCTAGTCTCACGAGGTGTCCCGAAAAGGTGAATGCTTCCATCTAATCAACAAATCTGCACAAAGTACAAGATGATCATTGGCATACAAAAGATCCACTCTTGTGCTGCCCTTAAATAGTTCAATACCTAAAATGAATTTGATTAAACTTGGTTGGTATCAGATTCTGTAGACAGTTGTAACAACAAAATAACAGAAAAATGGCAAGATGAATGTCCATCCTAACTAACCATAACACTGCAACGCAATTTAATCAGTGACAACCAATGGATTCAAGGAGCTAAAATAAAGCATAATTGGACCAAGTCACATTTTAACCATGAAATTAATTATTTCATAGTGAATCACAGGTGAAATGCTACCATGGATCTCCTTTCTTACAGTGGAAGTAGTGGTTTGAGATCTGGAGGATGAAAAGAATTTAGTGGTCTGCTGCTACAACACTGCCCACAGAAGATTATTGTCCAACCCATAAACTATTTCTCAAATTTGTATATAACTTTTTGTTAGTTTTCTAACCCTAGGTCTGATCTATAATCTCAATAATTTCAGTTACCCTAATATTTTAGGCACCTAGGGGAAAATACCCAGGTAGCCTACTATAAGCCTACTTTAGGTCATTTTTTATATTATTTTATGTTATAAATTTGAATTGACATTTTATAATTTTAAATTGACATTTTAAGGCATGTTGGCCTAGATATATTTGTAAAGTGAGTGTGAGAGGCTATTTATAAGCCTCTCCTCACTTCATTTTGACATAAGACAAGTGAGATAAAACAATATGCGCTTATTTTACCTTGCTAGGGTTCTTTGGAAGTGAGGCGCCCCTCTTGAGGAAGATGTTTTTTGGGTTTTGATGGCAAATTCTTGAATTAGCTTTGGTTCAATGCTCTTGCAAAGGTGATGCTATGATTTGTTGGTTAAACACTTGCACAAGGAGGTATCTAGGGTTTTTCTTGATCTCTCTTTGTTAAATGTTGATGAATTATGTATGTTTATGGATTGAATGGTAGCCATTAGGGCTGCATTTTGTCTTGGCTAGTTCTTTCGTCAACTTTTAGTCACCTTGGTTGTAGAAGTACATCCTTATAGGAGTGCTTCTAGGGTTAGAGCCTTAGGTCTTTCGGGTTTGTTATAAAACCTACGATAAACTTCTCAAGAGGTAGGGTAGTCGCCTCCTTAGATGCCCTAGGTTAGGGTAAAGTTCTTCTCCCTTAGTCCCAAACCATCCTTCTCTTCAAAACCCAAAATCTAGGGTTAGTTTCCTTGCATTGGCATGTTATATTAGGGTTAGATCAAGTTATTATTAGGCTGTATTTAGTCAGTAAAACCCTAGAGCAGTCATTTCTTTCCCTGGCGACCTCCTTTCTCCTCTTTACAACCCTCGGGTCTGCTCCTTTGCTGCTGCAGCAGCCCTTGGCCCTGCCATTTTGTGCTCAGCTTGCTTTTCTTCATCCTCCAACTCACCTCAGCCTACCCCTTAACAGCCTATGGCCCCTTTCCTTCCCTTTTCCAACACCCTCGGCTGTCCTCGCTGCCCTTGGTCATGCTTAAAACCCCCTTGGTCTGCTCATTTGGAGGCTTGACCTCCTTTGTTGGACTATCTCCACACCTTGACTAGCCTCATTTAGGCTCAGTCCACCCTTTTTGGGGCTGTCCTAGGCTTTTGCAACCCTCGGTCCCTTGTATTCTAAGGTCTGTCCCATGCAAAACAGCCAAGGGACAGCACTTTCAGTGGATGTCTCAGCCTTCTAACCCTTCATACAAACACCAGAAAGTAAACTGTTTCAAAGGTTAAATTGGTTGTTAACTAGTTTTGTGGAAACTAACACGAGAAGACTGATATTAGTCCTATTTGCATGAATTGTTCAGCTTGCAAACACTCACAAACAATGATCACTTTGCATATATAAATGGTTCTTATTCCTTTGGATGAACTGCTCTGTAGTTGAATAATGCTCACTTTGTACACCTATGTTTCATATTGAATGATAGTTCCTTTCATTCTTACTTACTGTCATACTAGTGGCTATCATACTGTTTGTTTTATATTAGACTTATTGCATACTGTAAAATGATTGGTTAGTTGTATGCTTACATGTGAATAAGATTGTATTGTTTTAAAGTTCAAGGTATTGGATTAGTCTTGCTGCTGATGCCTCTTTACTTCACATTATTACACTTAATGCATTCACATATAGTGGCAACATTAATTGGTTAATACAGCCTGAGACACTGAGTGTTAATACTTCTTGCTATTCCTCATCATTGCACTATTGGCTGTCTACTGTTTCATTCTATATCAGACTTGTTATTGCTCATTGGAAAGTAACTGGCTAATTGGATGAAAACACAATTGTTATATAGGCATGATCTAAGTATGAAATTAATTACCTGCTTATCCTGGATGAGCATACTGCGGAAGTTGATATACTAATTGCACTTACATGATTCATAATCATACATATGGTATGTTTTCTTCATTCCTTGAATTGACTCCATTAAGGTACCGACATGATCTAAGTCTGAAATTAATTACCTGCTTATCCTGGATGAGTGTATTGCTGAAGTTGATATACTAATTGCACTTACATGATTCATATTCATACATATGGTATGTTTTCTTCATTCCTTGAATTGAATCCATTAAGGTATCGATCACTGACCTTTCAAAAAAAGATACTATTTGGTGTTTTAGTGTCCTTACAGGTTCTCTATTAGGGCTCTCCCCTAGGAGGTTTTGACGTCCAAAGAAGTTTGGGGAAGTGGCTAAGGTGACAGTGGTCACTTTCTCCTTCATATGCTTGCTGGTGACTAGCCCTGCTAGTTCATCCGGTAAAACTGGGCATTCAAATAACGAATCCAACAAGATAAGTGCAATGGACTGAGTACAAACAGTGAATTTAATAACATAACACTGTGAAAGTAATCTGAAAGTAGCTTTGAATATATTCTCAAGGTAAAATGAAGAGTATTTAACTGAAATTCTTTTACTGCACTCTGTGAATGCATAAATTCTTCATGCAAAATAGAAATAACTCAAGACAGAACTGTACGATAAAAATACCTTTTATTAATCTTGAATATATAAGAACTTGGTCTAAAACTGCAAACCAACATTGATAGCTGAGAAAGAACAGATATGAAAGCATAGGAAGCTTGAAAAATGTAAATAGATAGAGTATAGGGCTCTACACAATGAGAGGTGAATCCATGGATGATTCCCTCGAATTCAAAATTTTCAAAAAAGACCCCTTGGGCTCATTCCAGAGAAAAAACCTTGTCTTCTAAGGAGCTCAAACTGATTTTGTCTGGCTATATACGGAACTGGCCAGTTTCAATGTCGAACCGGACGTTCCATACAATAATGCCAGCCCCCCTCGGAAAACAACGATTTGCAAATTTTTTTAGTAAAATGAAAAAGAGGGTCCAAATGTGAGATTTTTATTTGACCCACAACCCCTTCTAACCTTATAAAAGGAGGCTCCCTCTTCCACAGCAAGGGGACGTGGACATTGATGTTGTAGTTGGACAAGTGCCATCAAGCCTAGGGAAGTCAAGCCATGCTCATGTTGATGATGACTCTGAATCTCAGCATGAGGACTTAGATAATTCTGATATATGATTAGAATCATTAGATTGTAGATTCTAGTGTCTAGAATATAGTCACATGCCTATATTTTGACTTTAGTAGCCATTTATAGCAATGTTATCAGAATCAGATCGGTGATTGAACTGATAGAGCCCAAAATGTGAATTGCACCAAACCAAACTGGAATCGGTCGATTAAAAAGTACATAAAATATTCATATTTTGTAAAAATACATATATATTCATGTGCATACATATGAATCCAAATCATTAATAGACAAATATGCAAAGTTTCTCATATATATAGCAAGTATGGGTGCAAATAACAAAATAGCATTGAGTGCAATACATCTCTGAAGTTATGAACCAAAATACATCAACAAAGAGGTTATAAATGGCCATACATTCCAAAAAATAAGCATAGTACTAATGAATAACTATAATCTTTCCATATGGATAATGGTTAGACGCTTTAGGAGAGATTTTTGTGTTATTTTATTTTTTAAATTTCAATTTTGTGGGTGCCTAGACACTGCTGTACAGACCGACCGATTTTGTATAGAATCAGACAAAACAGGCTAGTTTTGCAGTTTTGGTCCGGCTCCGTACGGAACCAATTGGTTTAGGGGTGATCTGAATAAAAAATATGGCTTTGCTGGTTCAGGCACCAAACCCGACCGGTTGGGTCTGTGACCCGTTTGGACTGGCCGGTTTTACCGGTTCCAGTAACACTGATTTATAGCTTCCTTGTTGATGTACTTTTCTTCAGATATGTATTTGCACTCGGTACTGTTTTGGTTTTATACACTCTTGCTATATACATGAGAAACTTTGCATATTTGTGTATAATGGTTTGAATCCACATGGATGCACATGAATATATATATTTAAAAATATGAATATTTTAAGTATTTTTGCTCAGCCGGTTTTTTGATCCAGTTTGTTTCCCGGTTTTGGTCCGGTTCCGGTTCTACCACCGGTGCGGCTCTGATAACATTCCTCTTTTTTGTGTCTTTAGTTTCCCTCTTTATTACCCATCGAATGATGATTACATGCCTTCAATTGACGAACTGAATTCTAAACTTAGTATGAGGATAAGGCTTCTTTGGAGGTGTTAACAGCTCAATGAGTTTTGTTGTCCCACTTTCCCCTAAAAGGCAGGATTTTTTTTACTTGTTTCCAGGTTTTCCATTTTAACCTCTGGTAATCTTGTCCATTTCATTTTCATCAAGGAAACTTAGATTCTTCTAGAGATAATCAAATGCAAAGCTGCTTATGTACATACACATTTGATTTCTTCATTAAACAATAGTAATAGAAGATTTCCTACTACAATCAACCAATAGTGAATTTGAATCATTTAAGACTGGAAATGTTGAGTCACATTTGGGGCCTGCTAATTAATTTACTGGCTCAACTCTTCCAAGTTGCATTAAATTGCTGAGATCAGTGCACAATAGCATGTGTGCTGTATCTGTATCTTGTCTAGTTTCACAAGATGCAACCGTTAAATAGACAGCCTTGAAACAATAGGAGTTTGACATCATTCTGGTGAAGTTTGACATAAAGTAGGTATTGCATCTTTTAGTTCCCCACTTCTTTTGCATGTTTATTTATTTACTTTGAGCAAAGCCAGGCATTATCAATTGTACATCCCGAGTTAGATTTAGCAGAGATAGTATGATACCCATATCACGAGTCACATGCAACAAAAGTATCAAGAGATGCAGATTCTTTCTCTTTTGTAATAACTCCAACTCGAATTCTGAAGTTTTTGTTGGCGTTAAAGACTTGGAGTGAATATGTTGTCAAGACTAGCATCTATAGGAACTCCAACTTTCGATCCATAATCCATTCTCTCTATTGAAAACTTGAAAAGTAGAACAAGGTAAGTTGAGAAGTTAATCAGTGTTTTGCGAAACTTGATCTTTTATTGCTCTGGCTCCATCGTTCTCATACCTTCTAGATCGATGACCATCGAAAATTGTGGCTTGACAACATGCTCGTGCTTTAATTAGGCCTCAGTGAGCCTTGCTCATTTGATGTGTCAAAATTTAAAACCTAAGTCACCTGGTTCGAGTTCATGCTTGAATTCAGAAACCTTCAAATTCGACAAAAATTCGGTTATAAAAATTTTGGTGATAAAATTAGAATTTAAAAAATATTTAAACTATTTAGCATCCAACAAGAAAACTTATATTCTTACCAAATCACATAGCATCCTTATACCTTCACCATTGAATGTAAATATTAACATAGAATATTAAACTAAGTTGCACTCTATTAACAAAAAAATCATTTCATATCAATAATTTTTATAAGCAAAAATAAATGAACATAGAAATATTAAACTAAGTTGCACTCAATTAACAAAAAAAAATCATATCAATAATTTTAATAAACAAAAATAAATTAACATTATTTTTTTTTATTGTAATTATTCTTTTAATTCTTAAAATAAATAATTATTTTTTAATTTTTAAAATAAAAAATTAATATAAAATAAATTGAAAAAATATAAAAAAATTATTTATTTATTTATGTTCAAAATAACATTTCTATTACTTAATCCAAAGAGAATATCATTTATATTTATTATTAAAAAAACATTTACATTTATCCGGTTGTATGTGGTATCCATCACCATTTTAGGTTTCATCGAATATCGAGAACCGTCGGCATTAGCGCCGCTTCAAATGAGAACTAAACAATGCCTCGCCCATCGTGGCCTCAGCCATTGCAGACTCAAGGGTCCCTCTGCGACTCATAGAACGATGGCGGCTTCCACGCTCCAGTATTCACTCATGACATGATTCACGACGACAGCTCACTCTAGACTCGTACAATAAGAAAAAAGTTAATCCAGAGGTAGTTTGGGCATCGGCTAGGGTTTACCCGTGGGATGCATGGGTTATTGGCCTTCAAAATCGTTGTATTTCAACGAATTAGTTCGCCACGCTTAGAAAATCGGCGCTTTTCGATTTTTATGGCGAAAAATCGCTGAATCCGGTGACTTAGGTCAAGACCATATTCATTGCGGCTCAAAGAAGTAGTTGTTAAAAATCATTTTCTCAACAAGCCAGAACCACCTTTTGTGTATGATCTGTGGTTTGGGTACTTGCATGTTGGGCACATAACTTTCATTGTGGCTATTGTATGGACTTGCTTTGACATTTAAAAAAAACTTGATTTAGACTTGACTAGGATGGATATCTCTTGAATGGATGACTCAACTCTCGACTTGTGGTTAGGTGGAGGCGTAGCTAGTTTATAAATTAATCTAAAGATTAGGGTTTGAGTAGACGTAGAACCCAAGACTTTATTTTCTTTTTGCAATAAAATATTTGAACCAAATACTCTTCCTGCTTGAGCAGACTGAGCCACCAGTTATGGATTCCAGTTTGACGAAAGTAATTTTTAGGAGCAACAAACTCAGTGTCCAAAACTAACTTTTAGGGATTTGACTTTAAAATAGAAATTTAGGGAATTAGATTTAAAATCCAGGAATAATAGTTTTAACAACCTAAACAAATGGATACAAGAATTATGGAGGTGAAATATTTACTAAACTGGAAAAGACCAAGGCAATGAAGAGGAGCCAAATTTGCAAAAAAATGTGTAACGAGGAAAAAAAATGACACGAGCTTTCATGTTATAAACTTCAGCTCCAACTGGGGATAGTGTCTCCTTGCTTGACATTAAGAACTGCAGACCAAGTGCCTTATCCACTGCTTTGAAAAAAATCCTTGTTCAATGTTTGAAATCTGTGACTGCATTAACCTGCCTATAACCCTATTCCTGAAACCTTCTTTGTGTCTGCTCATTTACCACTGGAACAAACTATTTGTACATACTAAAATAAAATTAATATGCAAACTGAAATTAGATGCTCCACTGCCAGCTTATTTATATCCATCAGTACCTAGACTAATCAATTCAACCAACTGATTAGGTGAAATGAAATTTCCAATCCAACCAAGCATTTTACTATATAGTTGAACCATGTGCCAACTTATGGCATTCAACAGAAATTTCAGTATGCATGGTTGACACTCAGTATGAAAGGAGAATCCATATTCATAATGCTAAAATAATGCAAGACTTACATTGTTTGAAGTCTTAAGGTATGTTGCTACAGGATCATTGAGAATACAAGAGAACACCTTCTGATTAACAATAAATCTCTCTTCCTTATCATTGTGACTGAACTGTATTGCCATGATTTTTTCTTCTTCAATTTCTTTTAAAACTTCAGCTATTCTCTGAATGTCAACTAGTTCTCCAGATCCTTGTTTTTGTGTACCCTCACTTATGAAGTCAGCACGTACTTGCTCTTCTTGACAGTTTTGAAGTAGTAAAATGTTCATCCTCAAGAACAAGAGTCAGCATCTCTTCATATACAACATCATAAACTGATTTGTCACAAGGATATTCACTGTCAACTAGCTGCACTACAAATTCTTGAATCTGATTTCTAAAAGTTACCCCTTCTTTTAAAGGCTGTTTCATTTTAGCTATAGATAGAAAATCTTCATTTTCAAAATCCCACGTATTTGTATCCATATCAACAAAAGAAAATTCATACCTTTCTAAGTTTCTTGGTTTCTCTCATTTAGTTTTCCTTTAGAAAAAAATTAGCAGCAACAGAAATACCAGTATTAAAATGTTTATGTTTACATACCATTTATGTTACCTGTTCAGAGGATATTTGCATGGGTTGATACTCTTAATAGACACTTTGATTTTGAAAATGCTTTGCTACTTGGACAACTAAGTCATTATGTTGATCTAAGACTGCAATTTGAAGTTCTTCCTGGACACTCAAATTATCCTGAGGATTTCTTGTAATTCATTTGACATCCTCTTCTACTAAATCTTCAAATGACCAAGGGTTTGCGATAGACTCTATCTTGACATCATTTTCTTCAAGTAGAATTTTTTGATAAAAATAATCTTGAACTTTATCAAAATTGACATCATACTCATCACACAGCTCCTCCTTGAAATAAAATTGTGAAGAAAACATAATAGTAAGCCTGTACTATTCAACTGGTTGTTTCTTGATTTTATCACATCATTTTCAGGCTTCTGATATATAATCTTTAAAACAGGAAAGAACTCCACATCTTGGAAATTTTCATGTTCATTTTGCTTTAGCCATTCTCCATATGCTTCTTTATCATTATGAATAGGAGAAAAAGATATAGACAAACCATCATTGTGAAACTTATCAATACAAACCAAATTTTTTGAAGCTTCAAAAGGCATTTCGAACTCATGATCATTTTCAGAGAAAGAGGCAACAATATGCTCAACAGGATCTTGATTTAGTTCCTCTAGAGGATGAATAAGTACTATACCTTTTTTATTTTGTCCAAGAAAATATTACAAAAGTTTGCTATAGAATATATGGAATTAGGAGGCAAACTCCACCCATTCTTTGGAGTCTCCTTCTAATGAATCGTATAGCATCCTTGGGTAGCATCCTCAGGTTCAACCCATAGATCATCAATGAAATCTTGAAAGGTTGAGACATGTTTTTCAATGGTGATTTGATCATTTCCATAAAATTTAGGAAGGCAATCCTCCCAATCCTCAATGTGAGGCATACTATTAGGAAATCCATACATTGTAGGAAAATGAAGCAGAGCATACCTCACAGCTACCCATGCAACAACGCCTTTGAAACAATGTGGATTTTCCAGGTCAACCTTTGATTGAAGAATTTTCTTTAAAAACTAAACAGCCTGATATATGATTCTTGTTCACCTTCAAGAGTCAGAATTACCTCATCAATGAATAACAAAATTTATGTAGCAACACACACATCCTCAATTGGATTCTACAACTATTTCTTAAACACATCCCTTATTTTGTGTCCATATCAATTTTAGGTTATTAGGTATGCATCAATGCATTATGTTGTTTTCTAAGACTCTTTTGTGGACCACTTTAATAGATTGCGTAACTGTTTATGATATTTTGTTTCCTGAGGACGGTATATTTTTGTGCTTATTAGTGTGTTTGAAAAATTAAATTGGATTTTAAGCTTGAATGTCTTTGGATCTTATTGTATTTTATTAGAATTACAAATGATCAAATCTATGTGTTAATATAGCTCCTCTTCCTGATTCTTAAAGGGTGCTAGCTCAATGGAAGAGCGCCTGTTTTACAAGCAGGAGGTTGGTGGTTCGATTCCTCCATGCCCTAATGATATTGGAATGTATTTATAAAGGTAAAAAAATGTAGTAGTGCAAGATGGATGCAATATTAGATGCAGCACTAAATGCAAAACAAGATGTAAAAGTGGACGTCACACCAAACACAAAAGTGGATGCAAAAGTCAACCTTATGTCAGATGCAAATATGGACACAAAAATGGATGTCACACAACGCAAAATTGGATGCAAAAAGAGACTCAACACTAGACACAATTAATGACTCAGAACTAGATGCAATACTAGGTCGAAAACTAAACACAACAGTAGATGCAAAAGTGGACTCCTAACTAGACGTAAAATTGGACATTAAATTGAGCACAAAATATGGTGTATCGATGGACATAAAACTAGGTGTAACACCAGGTGCAAAAATGGAAGGAACACTTGGCGCAAACAAAAACTTAAAATGAGACACAATATTGGATGCAAGATGAGACAAAACATTGGATGTAAAACTAGATGTAATATTGAATGCAAGATGAGATGCAATATTAGATACAAACATGGCTGCAAAACTAGGTGCAACACTGGGTGCAACATTGGGCCCAAACATAGATGCAAAAAAATACATCAACCGAGATGCAACACTAGGTGCAAACCTAAATGCAAAATATGACGTAAAACGAGATGAAACATTAGACACAAACATGGATAAAAAAAAAGACGTAAAACAAGATACAAAATTAGATGCAAATGGGGATGCAACATTATAAGTAAAATTGGATGCAAAACTAGACACAACATTGGGCCGAAAATTGGATGCAATCCTAGATGCAACGTTAGATGCAGAATTGGACACATAATTTTATGCAAAAAATGGTGCAAAATTGGGTGCAAGACTCGATGGAAAACTAGGAGCAAAATAAGACGCAAAATTGGATGCAAAACTGAGTGTGAAATTGGGTGCAAACAAGGATGTAACAAAGGACGCAAAAAAAGACGCAATAGAAGTTGCAAAATTGGGCGGAAATAAAGGCATAACAAAAGATGCAAAAAATTGGGCACAAAAATGGACGCAAAATTGGATGTTAAAAATGACAGAAAAAAAGATGCAATAGACGGCGTTTTACGAAAATGTACAATAGCACCAGGTTTAGCGCCAGATTGTTCACCACAATTGGGAAAAAATTACATTAAAATCCGGTGCTAAATTTGACGCTAAATCTAGTTTTTGTTGTAGTGCAAGAGGGAAACCAACATTTTTGAGTTTATGGCTTTGAGAGCTTGAAGACGTGGAATTTCTGCTTGAAAAAGAGTCTTCTTAGGTTGAAGGAATAACTGTGTGAAAGAATCCTTGTGGTGTATGATGCCCATAACCCACCGGTCCTAGGTTTTACAAACTTGGAAGCAGAGATTTGCGAAGGGAATCGCTGTTGTTGCACGTGGAAGTTGAGAAGCAAGGTGTGCTCAACGTTTTAAAATATATTGGAAAACCATGAGGAAAAGTGCATTTTGTTCACATAGAATCCAGTGACAGGTTTGTGAAGGCAAGTTAAAAAAAAACAGAGAGTCTATGTTAAAAAATGACGGCAAAGATGTCTAATACCAAATTCAAAATTGACAAGTTTAATGGAAAAAATAACTTTGAATTGTGGAAACTTAAGATGAAATATTTGTTAATTTAGCAAGGGTTGCAGAAGTGTTAGAATAATCAACCCATAGTTAGCTACCTTAGACATTAATTAATTCATTTTTGTCTTATTTGCCTAGTTTCCATATTCCACCTTATACAAGTTGTCCTCCACATGTCCAAAGTGGTCAAACTTGCTAAAACTGAGTCATGGAGTGCTTGGGAAACCACTTGGAATCAATTCTACTTTATTCCTGGTCTTCCTAGCGCATGTCTGTTTTTTCTGCTTTATTGCCTGCTTTTGCCGAGTTTTAAGGCAATTGGGAAAGTTTGACTAGGTGAAGTTAACTTGTTTTTTGTCCTCAGCATCCTCCACTCTTTTATCCTAAGAAAAGGATGTATGAGTTTTCCTTCCATCATCTATTATCTTTCCTAATTGATTTTTCCAATTCGTGAGCTCCTAGACAGATTTGGAAACTGCTTTATGCACATATGGGGGATTTGCTTAGATTTAGTAAGCTTGCTTTTGACCAAATTCGAATGGCATCCCAATGCATTCAAATCTCTCATGTAATTATTTATTGTGGTAGCCTATGACTTCAAAGGGTTGGCTATTGTACACTTATTGAATACAGATTAGTGTTCTGCTTCATATTCAGTCTCCTTTGTGTGTTATTTGCATGTGTAATTGGCAGTTTTTGTGAGTGTAATTGTTCTAACACCTGGGTTCAATTTCCACATGGTATCAGAGTATTTGTATATTGATTTCTCTCCTTCCAATTTTTTACTGCAGGTTCGACATCATTAACTGGGAGAATTCTGCTGACTGAAGGGACAATTTTTGAGCTATGGATCAATCTTAGAAGATCACCTTGACTCCATTTAACTTCTTTGAATGGAAAGCAGAGATGGAGATACTATTGAGAGCGAAAGACCTCTACAGAGTGACTATGGAAATAGAAGCAGAGCCTAATGCAGCTGTAGAGAAAATTAAATGGCACAATAGGAGGGATGAGGCCTATGGTCTCCTATGTCTGAGCATATCCAGAGACCTCCTTTTCCATCTTGATGGATTAACATCACCAAATGAAGTATGGGAGAAGATTGTTGAGCTTTTTGGTAAGATAAATGAGAAGAGGGGACATCGAATTTAAAATGAATTGATCTCCCTGAGTCCCAACAGCTTCAAATCCCTACAACTCTACTTTTCCAAGTTCAAAGCCCTTGTTTTGCAGCTAAAACAGTGTGGAATCGAAAAGAAGGAGGATCAATTGGTTTTGGCCATACTCTCAAAGCTTGGCCCTGACTATCCAGTGTTTGTCTCGACCTTCCATACCACAAAGTTGACAGCTCGAGCCTGGAAAATGCCTAGCCTTGCAGATTTCATGGAATCTCTCACATAAGAACAAGATAAATTGGTGATGATGGGCACCATCAAACCTTCCAAAGACAAAGCTCTGGTTGCTAGAGATTCAAGGGTGGATTCAAAAGGAAAGAATAAAGCTAATAATCCACCTGCGCAAAAGAGAGACAAGAACAAGTCTCCAGAGGAGCCCCAAGGTTCCAAGAAGAACTTCCAGAAGAAGAAGAACAAAGGATAAATGAGCAAGTGCGCATACTGTAGTAAGGGCAATCATCCTAAAAGCTCCTGCATGAAGAAGCAAATTGACATGCTGACCCCACTCCTACAGAAGAATGGCATCTCCCTTCCTAATAGCTCAAAGAAAAGGGAAGGAGGATCAAATTCAAGATACAGAGAGAGAGTTCATGCATTGGTTGCTGGCACAACAAGCTCACCTAGTTCCATCATTGATTCTGGACATTCAAGACATATGGTTTCGACCAAGGAGGCATTCACCTCACTTGACATGTTGAAAGGTCCACCAATAGTACTGGGAGATGACTCTCTCACTGAAATTTTGGGCAAAGGGAGGATTGATCTTGACCATGGTAAGTTTAGCAATGTATTGTATGTTCCAGGTCTTGCCTCTAACCTCTCATCAGTGTATCATATGACCCACATAGGGTCTCCAAAGAAGGTCATATTCTCCCCTGCTGAAGTTGAGATCACAGAGATCTCAAGTGGTAAAGTCATTGCAAAAGGAGTTGCAAATCACACTTCGAAGGTATACATGTTCTCACACTTCCTACCCTACTCAAACCCCTCTGCTCTTCTGATTCATGCTAATGAGGCAAGCAAGCTTTGGCATGAAATATTCGACCACCTTAACTCTAAGTATCTTTCTGATCTTAGTGAAAAATAAATGGTCATAGGGTTACCAAAGATTAAGTTTTCCAAAGGAGTCTGTCAAGGTTGCATCTTAGGAAAACACCCAGAGCAAAAAATTGAGAAAGCTAATCATGAGAGAACCTCTGCACCTCTTGAGTTGATCCACAGTGATGTTGCTGGCCCATTTCCTCATATGTCAATGAGTCAGGCCAAATATGCATTGAAATTCATAGATGAATTTTCCAGGTACTGCTGGGTTTACTTCTTGAAACACAAGTTTGAAGTTTTTGGCCTCTTCAAAGTCTTTAAGGCTTTGGTTGAAAACCAGTCTGGGAGGAAACTCAAGGTACTCATATCTGATAATGGAAGTGAGTATGTCAAGTCCGAGTTCATTCAATATTGTGCAGATGCAGGTATTTAGATGCATCATTCTATCCCTTACACACCACAGCAAAATGGTGTTGCTGAGAGGAAGAACATATCACTGAAAGAGATGGCAACCTACATGATGGAGGCTAAGACTTTGCCACCAAAGTTTTGGGCCAAAGCTATAAACTATTAAGCCTATATATAGAATAGGGTGCCTCATAAAAATCTCGATGGTATGACTCCTTTCGAAGCATGGAGTGGGCACAAGCCAGATGTGACCCATTTCAGGATTTTTGGCTCAAGGGCCTGGGCTAGAATTCCAATAGAAAAGAGGAAGGCTTTGCAACCCCAAAGACAAGAGTGTCTATTTGTTGGGTACTTTGAAGATTCAAAAGGGTACAAGCTGATCAATTTGAGAACAAACAAATCCTTCGTTGAAAGGAGTGTTTAGTTCCAAGAAGAGCCTTTAGCAGCAGTGGAAGTTGGAGAATCCTCTTCACCACCATAACCATTGAATGTAAGTGAAGAGATAGTTGAGTTTGCTGATTCTGATATGTCTGATAATGATGATTTAATTGCATATCCTAACAGTCCTAAAAGACCAAAATGGGAAGCAAAGACCATTCATGCAGCTAGAGAACTAGCTGGAAATCCTAATGATCCTAAGAGGACTAGATCTTAGTTTGAGAGTGCTCTGTGTATGAAAGACCCTTTGTTTCAAAAGAAATGATATCTGATGGTTGAATCAGACCCAAAGAAATATTAATATGCATCACATGATCCAATATGGCAAACAGCCATGAAAGAAGAGTTCATCTCACTCCAGAAGAACAACACTTGGGAGCTGGTTGATCTTCCCCTAGGGAGGAAGCTAGTTCAGTGTAAGTGGGTTTACAAAACCAAGTTTTCTGCTGATGGTTCACCTTTTAAATATAAGGAAATATTTGTATCCAAGGGCTACTCATAGGTACATGGCATATAATACAATGAGACCTTTGCACCCATGGCAAAGATGGACTCCATTAGGCTAGCCTTAGCCATTGCAACTTCGAAGCAATGGGAGGTACATCACATGGATGTGAAGTGTGATTTCCTGAATGGAGATCTTACTGAATATATTTACATGCAGCAGCCTCAATGCTTTGCTACTAATCCATCTCTTGTGTGCAAGCTGAAGAAATCATTGTATGGGCTTAAGCAAGCCCCCAGGGCTTGGTATGCCAAGATTGATGGATTTCTGCTATCATTGAATTTTGTTCGATGCAAGTCAGATCCTAATGTTTATTTGAAGCTGATTCATGGTTATTTGATGATTATTGTCTTGTATTTAGATGACCTTCTCATTACAGGAAGCTCAAAGGATGAAATTGCCTCCTTGAAGGATGCAATGAACCATGCATTCTCTATGGCTGATTTGGGGTTATTGAGCCAATTATTGGGGCTCGAGATTGCTCAAACCAGACATGGAATAAAAGTACATCAGTCCAAGTATGCCTTGTATTTTCTGAACAAGTTCAACATGAAGGATTGCAAGCCAAGCAAGACTCCCTTCCTTTTAGGAGTTAAGCTTGAAGAAGCAGATTCTTCACTTATGGTAAATAATACACTGTATAGGAAACTGATTGGGTGTTTGCTGTACCTTACACATAATCGACCTGATATTTCTTATGCAGTAAGTGTGGTGTCAAGATACATGGATCAGCCTCATGAGATCCATTGGAGATCATCCAAAAGGATCCTTAACTTTGTTCAAGGAACAAGCACTCATGGGATCTTCTACAAAGCTAAATCTGATCTTGATTTGATTGGGTTTACTGACAGTGATGGGGTAGGTGACAACACAAATCAAAATTCAACATCAGGATATGTGTTCATGCTTGTTGAAGGACCAATCAGCTGGTCAATCAAGAAACAGAGTGCCATTGCACTCTCATCTACAGAAGCAGAGTACAGAGGAGTTGTAAATGCAGGGGTTACTTGGTGAGTGTGGCTTTGAATCAGAATACTCAACTACTATCTATTATGATAATCAGAGTACCATTTGAATCTGCAATGAACCAGTTCAGAGACAGAGAACCAAACACATTGAGATCCATATGCACTACATCAGACAGCTTGTGCATGATGGCACCATTCACCTACTCTTTTGTTCATCTTCAAAACAAGTAGCAGATATCTTCACCAAATTTTTTTGTGAGAAGACATTCAACAATCTCAAATCACTGCCAGGGATTGCTGATCATGCTGTGAAGCATGAATGATGACAATATTTTCAAATTTTGTTTTACTGTCCATGTTTAAGGGAGGATTTTTCCCACTGGGTTTTTGCCTCTTTC
>LPNX010750923.1:768946-813482 GCA_001517045.1 Pseudotsuga menziesii
GACTAAGACTTGTTACTAGGCCCTATAATTTTCTGATATTTTACTCATAATTCAGGCTTAAGGGGGGGTGGTAGAATAATCAACCCATAGTTAGCTACCTTAGACATTAATTAATTCATTTTTGTCTTGTTTGCCTAGTTTCCATATTCCACCTTATGCAAGTTGTCCTCCACATGTCCAAAGTGGTCAATATTCCTAAAACTAAGTCATGGAGTGCTTGGGAAACCACTTGGAATGAATTCTTCTTTATTCCTGGTCTTCCTAGTGCAAGTCTGCTTTTTCTGCTTTATTGCCTGGTTTTGCTGAGTTTTAAGGCAATTGGGAAAGTTTGACTAGGTGAAGTTAACTTGTTTTTTGTCCTCATCATCCTCCACTCTTTTCTCCTAATAAAAGCATGTATGAGTTTTCCTTCCATCATCTATTAGCTTTCCTAATTGATTTTTCCAATTCGTGAGCTCGTAGACAGATTTGGAAACTGCTTTATGCACCTATGGGGGATTTGCTTAGATTTAGTAAGCCCGCTTTTGACCAAATTCGAATGGCATCCCAATGCATTTGAATCTCTCATGTAATTATTTATTTTTGCAGCCTATGACTTCACAGGGTTGGCTATTGTACACTTATTCAATATATATTAGTGTTCTTCTCCATATTCAGTCTCCTTTGTGTGTAATTTGCATGTGTAATTGGCAATATTTGTGAGTGTAATTGTTCTAACACCTGGGTTCAATTTCCATGAGAAGGCCTTAGATAGAAAGAGAAATATTTTTACAACTATGACATATGATGAATTGGAGGAATTAGATGTTAGAGCACTTAACACACTTCGTTTATGCATTATGGATGATGTCTTGTTCAATATTGCTGGAGAAGAGTCAACAATGAGCTTATGGAGTAAGTTGGAAAGTTTGTATATGAAAAATTCTGTAAAAAATAGGATTTACTTGAAGAGTCAGTTATATGGTATGAAAATAAAAGAAGATATGAAAATACCAGATCTTTTAGATGTGTTTAATACTCTTATTTTCTAGTTGAGTAGCATGGATGTTAAAATTGAAGATGAGGATAAGGAAGTTAATCTGTTATGTACTTTACTAGTGTCTTGGAATCATGTAATATCTTCCATTAACCTTAGTAAAACGGATTATATATATTTTGATACTATGGTTGGAGCTTTGTTTTTCAAGGAATTGAGAAGGAAATATAGTATTGAAATCTCTACACCTAAAGCATTGGCTGTTAGAGGTAGATGCAAAGAAAAATGAGAGAATTCAAGAGGTACTTTGAGGTCAAAATCGAAAGGAAAAAAGAGAAAAATCAAATGTTGGTGCTGTAACAAGTCTGGTCATCTCAAGAAGGATTGTTGTAAACAACAATAATCCAAGAAAGAAGACTCCAAAATAGAGGAAAATAAAGTTGAATCAAATTCAGGTATAATCAATGAGGTATTTTAAATTTGTAGTGTTTATGATTACAAAGACAAATGGTTATTGGATTCTGGTGCTTCACACCATGCTTGTCTTCATAAGGATTGGTTTACTTCCTATGAAACAATTAATTATGGTGTAGCTCTTTTTGGAAATAACATTTCATGTAATACTGTTGGGGTTGGAAGTATCAAGATTAAAATGTTTTATGGAATAATAAGAACACTAACAGATGCTAGACATGTACCTAAACTAAATAAAAACTTAATTTCTTTAGGAGTGTTGGATTCTTGTGGTCATAAGTTTACAGGTCTAAATAGAGTACTAAAATTTTCCAAGGGTTCTTTAGTGGTCATGAAGGCATTGAAAACATGAAACCTTTACAAGCTGGTTGGAAGAAATCAAGTCAATGAAACATCACTTGTATCTCAAGAGGTAACATAATCTACTCACTTATGGCATCAACGACTGGGTCATATGAGCAAGAGAGGACTAGAAGTACTAATGAATCGAAAGTTACTTCCAAATATGAATTCTCTGAATTTGATGTTTTGTAGATATTGTATATTTGGAAAACAATGTAGACAAAAATCCAAAGCAAGTAGTCATGTTAGTAAAGGTGTACCTGATTCCATACATTCTGATGTATGGGGTCCATATCCTATGATTTTTCAAGGAAATTTTTGGTCTATGTTTTAAAAATAAAACTGTTGTGTTTGATACTTTCAAATGATTTAGAGTTATGGTGGAAAAAAGAACTAGCAGGACAATCAATGCTTAAGAACGGATAATCAAGGTGAGTTTACTTCTTTAGATTTTGAAAAGTATTACAAAGAAGAATGGATCATAAGACATAAAACCAATGTATACACTCAACAAAATTGCGTTGTAGAACACATGAATACGAATCTTCTAGAGAGAGCAAGGAGAATGCTCAACAATGCTAATTTGGGTCAAGAGTTGTGGGTAGGAGCAATTTCTTCTTGTTATCTGATAAATCGATCACCATTAATTGCGATAAATTGTAAAATTCTGGAAGAAGTATGGACTGGTCTTCCTTGTGATTATTCGAATTTGAAAATATTTGGTTGTGAAGCTTATGCACTTACTCCTAAAAATAAACATTCTAAGTTAGACCCCAAATAAAAGAAATGCATTTTTTATTATTGTGATGATGTAAAAAAAGGATATAGGTTGTGGGATCCTATTGCTCACAAAATTGTCATTAGCATAGATGCAATTTTTGACGAGTCTTCTCTTATTAAATCAGAAAATGTAAAAGTTGATGTGGAACAAAAACATGTACCATCAAAACAACTAGTTCAGTTGGAGACCCAATTTTCTCGTGAATCTCGGAAGATAGAAGAAGTTTTTGGTGATAAATAAGTTATAGAAGATGAAGAGATTCAAGAAAATGTG
The DNA here is from genome assembly GCA_001517045.1 of Pseudotsuga menziesii. Lineage (NCBI taxonomy): Eukaryota > Viridiplantae > Streptophyta > Pinopsida > Pinales > Pinaceae > Pseudotsuga > Pseudotsuga menziesii. The sequence continues at coordinate 771,793 of LPNX010750923.1, forward strand.
GAAACTCCAAAACCTACACCAAGAATATCTAGAAAGGAGAGGAATCCTTTTAAGAGGTATAAATATTTTCTTTCGTTAGTTGCTTTGTTTATTGATGATGGATAACCTTCTTGTTTTTAGGAAGTCATTGATTGTGTTGAAAATGATAAGTGGAAGATGGTTATGAAAGAAGAAATGGATTCTTTGGAGAAAAATAAGACATGGAAATTGGTTGAACTCCCCATAGATAGAAAATTTATTGGATGTAAGTGGTTCTTCAAATTAAAGAAAGGCGTTGGTGGTAAGGTTCAAAAATACAAATTTATATTGGTCACAAAAGGGTATTCTCAGATGGAAGGTATTGATTATCATGAGAATTTTTTACCACTTGTTAAGCTTGTATCTGTTAGCACTATTTGCTTTGGTTGATTTGGAGTTAGAGAAATTAGATGTTAAAGCAACATTATTACATGGAGATTTAGATGAAGAGATTTATATGGAACATCCAGAGGGTTTTGTGCAACATCACAAAAGAGATTAGTTTGCAATCTCAAGATATCATTGTATGGACTGAAACAGTAACCTAGTAAATGGTACAAGAAGTTTGATTCCTTCACAGTGAGCCATAATTATACTAGAAATGAGTGTGATCATTGTTTGTAGTTCAAAATGTTGAATTACATATTCATTATTTTAGTGTTGTATGTTGATGATATGCTTGTTGTGAGAAAAATCATGGACGCGATTAACAGTTTGAAGGATCAAAAGGTTAGGACTTTTGATATGAAGGAATTTGGAGCTACAAAACAAATATTGGGAATTGAAATACACAGAGACAAAATAAATCGTAACCTTAGTTTTTCACAGGAGAAGTATGTTGAGAAAATACTTGTAAGATTTGGAATGAATAATGCAAAACCTATGGATATTCCTTTGGATTCCCGTTTCAATATTTCTTCAAGTTTATGTCCAAGTAGTGATGAAGAAAATTATTATATGTCTTGTGTTCCACATGCCAATGCGGTAGGAAGTTTGATGTATGCAATGGTATGTGCTAGACTTGATATTTCACATGCAGTGGGTGTTGCTAGTAGATACATGGAAAATTTGGGAAAATAACATTGGAATGCAGTGAAAAGGTTGCTTCGTTATCTTAGAGACACAAGTGAATTTTGTATCTCCTTTAGTAATAATAATTATTCTATATGCGGTTTTGTTGATTTAGATTTTGTAGGTGATTTGGACAAGAGAAGGTCTACTTTTGGTTATGTATTTACTCTTGCAGGTCGAACTATAAGTTGGATGCCAAAGCTTCAAGAAACAATTGCTTTATCCACTATAGAGGCATAATACATTGGTACCTCACATGCTTGCAAAGAGGAAATTTGTTTGAAAGGTTTGCTCGGTGAACTTAGAAGGATGCAAAATAGCGCGCATGTATTCCGTGATAGTCAAAGTGCTATGATTTTTATACAAATTATGCTTAACATAGTAAGACTAAACATATTGATGTAAAGTATCATTTTGTAAGATAAGTCATTGGTGAAGGTGGAGTATGTCACGTCCCCTCCCACCCCAGAGGAGAGAACGCGACCCAACTCTTCTACCTGAGTTACCCATCTCTGATTCCGCATTCATATGATGATTCTTGATCCCTATATTTTATTTAAAGATATACACAAGCAAGAATTTCTCCTACTAACATTCTGATCCAGACCGTTTATAAAATCTATATCTTTCCCAACCATTAAGATATCAAACGACTGAGAAGAATCACAACATAAAACAATGGTCATAGTATATTCTGCATCCAGAATAAGATCAACAGTTGAGAATCATACCGTAGAAAATCAACGGTGCAGGGAGCTTCACTTGCGGAATCATAAACATATCAAAATTTCACCCTCAAATCCCCCATGCCGCATTTCGCATCCCGCATCCTGCATGCGGAATGGCCATTACAGAGATCAAAGTTGTAGAAATCAAAATTTACCATAAGTCATTTCTGCATCCCACATCCCACATCCCGCAAGTTGCGGAAAACATATTTCGCCAAATGACATTTCCGCATCCCGCAAGTTACGGAAAGGAAATTGCGGGAAGCAGATTTCACCAAATGACATTTCCGCATCCCGCATCCCGCAAGTTGCAAAAGGGGAATTGCAGAAAGGAAAATGTGGAGTATAAACTTCTGCAAGGTGCATTTCTGCATCCCGCAAGTTTCAGAAAGGGAATTGCGGAAGGGAAAAATATGCGGAAATTTGATCTATTCATAAAATTTCTAAGTATAAAACTGATTTCCAACATCCATACCATCACCAATCCGGCTGACCTAACTTCGTAACAACTTAGAAAAATTCATTGAAGTAATTACACACATAGATGCATCATTCATGAAATATAAAGATGAAACACAGCACATTTCATTCAAGCATTCATCATTTCATATTAATTTATAAACAAGTATAGTTGCAGGGATTGAAACACAAGAGATACTTATCTTTATTGGAATCTTGTCCCGCAACTAGCTATATCATTGCAATGTTCCACCCAACCATAGGCCAGTGTTCTCTTCAATCTCTTAGCAACACTGCCACCCCTGAGCTGGGCATGATTTCCCCAAGGAACAAGGAACACTAGCAGACTTCCCCATAGTCGAGGATACAATAAAACTTAGCCAATCCAACACAGTTGGGTTTATCAAACTTACACAGGCAATGATTTACACATGGCCAAAGTTCATACATGTCACAACCAAGTCAACAGATGGGTTTATCAAGCTACCAGCCAAGCCATCCTTCTAGTTGGGTGTATTAGACTTACACAGGCAGTAATTTACACATAGAAAAAACTCACATGAGACATAGCCAAGCCAACATATTTAGGTTTATTAGGCTGCCAAGGAGGTGGAGAGACTGACTAATAATCTAGTGATCTCAATCCCAAAGCTATGGACACCTACATCGGATCTAGCCTGACTTCTAAACATTTACACACCCAACACAAGGAAGCATCCCCTTCTCTGCTACATAGTCCCTCAGGCAATGCCATCCCTTCTAGTGCTATTCAGGGTATGCAAAGAAGAAAACTGGCCTCTATATTGGTCTGTGAGGTTCCTTCACACACTAGGCTTATTAAGCAGGTCCATACTCCATTTCCATTCCCCAAATCAGTTTAGATGTCAAATGAGGATGTACACACAACGATATCAGTTCTGGGATTAACAAAAAGTAATAGAAGCCAAGGAATACACACCCTCACAGGAATTACAAGTTTATGAGAATTGCCTAAGCTAGACCGACTACTACAATTACCAAAAAAGAAATCATTTGCTGGTCATTCAATTCAAAAATACAAATTGGATTCTGGGCATTCACATTCAGGAAACGACTGACAGACAGCAAAATCATGAAAAGGAAAACAATTCACAGAACAAGAAAATTCGTGAAGGATCAAGACTTAGAGAGGTTTTTCTTGCTTTTTCTTGCTGCGTGAATGCTATAATGGATTCCAAAAGCATTCCACACACTTCCCCAAATCGTGAGGGGAAGGTGAAACACCACTACATGATAGAAAGGCAGGCATTTCTGGTGTTTTTCTTTCCTAAGAAAATTAAGAAACGTTTTTCAGAAATGGGTGCTCTGCCCATTTCGAATTTCCACTCTTCCATTCCCCCACTTATCCTTAGGAAAAATCATGCCCCCATCTCATTTTGTTGCATTGACATAGCTGGCTATAGGATTTTAATTAGAATTGCAAATTTATCATGATGTCCAAACTTATAATGTTCATCTAGCATAAAAACACCACCGACCTAAATATTAATCGCCAAAACATAAACACTAAATCGATGGCGGGGATTTTTCCTTGAGCTCCACACCATGATTATTTACATCATATTATTTAAGTGCAAACTAGGTAAAAAATGGGGTGTTACATTCCCCTCCCCCTTCAAAAACACTATCCTCAGTGCTTTACAACATTGAACAAAAATGATTTGCTGGTATTGCCCTCAGCAATCCGAAAAATTGAACAAAAACGGATGTGTCAGTCGCATGGAATCCTCCAACTCCCACGTAGCTTCTTTAGGACCGTAGTGCTCCCATTGCACCTTAACCTATCCTATTTCTCGGATCCATAGCATTGTGACCTTCCCGACGAGGATGCACATAGGCTCGATTTGGAACTCTCCGTCTAGTTCCACCTCCATCACATCCCAATTTATTACATGGTTAGGATCATGTAAATATTTATTAAGTAAGTAAACATGAAATAAATTATGAGCCCTAGTGCTAGCAGGAAATGCAAGTCTATATGCAATTGGTCCTCTTCTTTCAAGCACTTCAAATGACCCACAATATCTAGGAGACAGCTTGACACAACTCCCAAGCTTCAAGGAATTTTCTTTGCCTTCACCCTAAGGTAAACATGATCCCCAATACTGAACTCTCTATTCATCCTCTGCTTATTTGCATATCTTTTCTGTCTGTCCCGGGCTTCCTTTATATTCTGTCTGATTTTTACAACTTCTTGCTCCATCTCCTTGAGAAATTCTTAACTGATCACAACTCTATTCACTGGGTTATCCCAAGTTATTGGTGTTTTGCACCTCCTGCCATACAAAGCTTCATATGGAATCATCCCCAAGGATGCTTGCTGTCCATTATTATAGGAAAACTCTACCAAGTGTAAATAATCTTCCCACTTGGTTGGTTTTTCCATCACATACATGCAAAGCATGTATTCCAACACTTGGTTAACTCTCTCAGTCTTCCCATGAGTCTGAGGATGGTAGGCAGTGCTGAAATTCAACTTTGTACCCATGTCTGTAAACAATCCTTTCCAAAAATTAGAGGTGAACTTGACATCTCTATCAGAGACTATTGCCTTAGAAAGTCCATGCAATTTAAAAATCTCCTTCATGAAAATCTTAGCAATTTCATCCATCTTGTGCATGGACTTAACTGGTATAAAATGAGCTTCCTTTGTTAAATTTTCCACCACAACCATGATGGAATCATGTTGTCTCCAAGTCATTGAAAATCCTGTAATAAAATCCATGGAAATAACTTCCCATTTCCATTCTGGAACCGGCAAAGGTTGTAACAAACATGCTGGGTGGTTATTCTCCACCTTTACCTGCTAACACTTCATGCACCTTGAAATATATTCAGCCATTTAATTTTTAATTCCTCGCCAAAAGTATTGATTTCTTACTGTAGCAATCGTCTTCTGATATCCTGGGTGACAAAAATATGGAGTTTGATGGATTTCATCCATAACAACCCTCTTCAAATCTGCTATATTGGGAATGTAAATTCTGCTCTTATAAGTAAGAAGTCTATCCTCTTCTAACTTATAAACTTCATACTTATTTTCAAGGATTTGCTGCTATAATTTGTCCTTTACCTGCGCATACATTTCATCTTCAACATTACGGTTAATAATTTGCTGTCTCAAATCTGATTGGAAAATGCTAATGGATGCCACATGCATTTCTTGTACCTTCCTGCTGATCGCATTAGCTACCTTGTTCTCTTTTCCTTTTATGTTCTTGATTTCAAAATCAAACTCACATAAAAATTCCAGCCATCTAGATTGCCTAGCATTTAGAGTAGGCTGATCAAACAAATATTTCAGACCACATTGGTCTGTCCTTAACTCAAATTTTCTGCCCATCAAGTAATGCCTCCAGATATTGAGAGCATGTACTATGGCTGCAAGTTCCAGATCATGAGTGACATAATTCCTCTCATGCTCCTTCAACTTTCTAGATTCATAGCATATCACGTGGTTGTCTTGCATAATAACTCCTCCAATTCCTTGACCGCATGCATCCATACATACCACACAATATTTCTCTGGGTCTGCAACTTTTAAGACTGGTGCACTAGTGAGAAGAGACTTTAACCGCTGGAAACTTTCTTCACACTTCGAGGTCCATTTGAACTTTATATCCTTCCTTTGCAAGGAAGTGATAGCATGTGCAACCTTGGAGAATCCTTCAATGAATCTCCTATAGTATCCTGCAAGCCCCATAAAATATCTTACCTCTATCACATTCTTTAGAGTAGGCCAATTATTGATAGCTTCAATCTTGTCAGGGTCCATGGATATACCCTCTTCTGAAATAATGTGACCCAAGTACCGAATTATATCTTTATAGAAGTCACACTTGCTCAAATTTGCATACAGTTGATTTTCTCTGAGCAATTGCAATGTTAGTCTCAAATGTTCTTCATCCTCTTTTGGATTCTTAGAATAAACAAGAATATCATCAAGGAAAAAAAGAACGAATTTGTCCAAATACCTGTTGAAGACACTATTCATAAGGCACATAAATGTTACTGGTGCATTTGTGAGACCAAATGGTACCACTATAAACTCATAATGTCCATACCTTGTTTTGAGGGTTGTCTTATGAATGTATTCGTCCTTGATTCTCACATGATGGTAAACAGACCTCAAGTCAATATTGGAAAATACCTTTGATCCTTTCATTTGTCTGCTCACTGGATTCAATTGCAGGAGGAATAATTCTCAATTCTAATTTTTTTTCCTTGTCCTGGAACTATTTTTCTTTCTCCTACAACTTCCTTTCCATTTAGTCAAATTTTTCTTTCATGGTCTTCTCACTCTCTACCACTAGAGCCATGTCTTTTTGCCACTGTTTCTCCTTATCAACAAATTTTAACAATTTAGCCTTACAATCAGTCAACTCATTATTCAAGATTTCCTTTTACTTCTCTATTTCAGCTAATTAAAGTCCCTGTATTAGCTATGTAGCAAGTATTTTTAGCTTTTTTTTCAACAATTGGACAAGATTCTCCTTTTCATTCAACAAATTTTGTATCCCTGCTCCCTTGTCAGCTTGGATCTCAGCAGCCAGTAGATCTGTTTGTAACTTCTTTATTTGTGTTTGGTGGGCCTTTTTCTCCATCTTTTCCTATCTCAACTGATTTTCAATTTTTATTTTACTAGTCCGCAACTTTGATAATCTCAAGGTAGCCTTGAACAAACTAGTTAACAAAATATCCCCTCTTTTCTTGTGCAAATGTATCATGTTAGGGATAGGGATATTTTCCAAGTCCATATTCATTTCGACAACTCTATTCTTAGTTTCCAAGGCCAAGTTCAGAGCATTCTGGGAATAATCTCTGACAAAAACAAGGGATACCTCTTGATTAGATATTTTCCTTACTTATGAATATAAATTCAAAGTTTCCTCCAAAGTTAGATCTTTGGTTTCTTTGTATTTTTCCAACAATTCTATCTTGTTTTTGAATTGAGATATGGAGTCAGCTGGTGTATCAGCAAATGCACACTCCTTCACCTCAAATGTAGGCCCTGTTACTTTCATCTTTTTCTTTCCTTTGTATTCATTTGTAGTTGGGACAAGTTGTCCTTCTGCTTCAATCTTCTGCTTCTTAGGAGTTATGGTAGTGTCCTCCTCTTTAGTATCCATAACATCTGAAAAATATCGGTTGTTTGTCCTTTCCGAATGATTGGAGAAGGGTGTGATGTTCTCAGTTGCTGAGATCAACTTAGAAGTATCAAGTTGCAATTAAGTAATCTCTCTTATAGAATAAGTTGAATCCTCCTGCATATCATTATCCTTTGGAGTCTCTTTTGGATAATGAGACCAATTTGCAACATCTGCTAATCCAACAATATCCTCATGCTCAAAAAGATTTCTTTTCAGATATTTTATTCTTTTTAAAATAACATGGTGAGGATCATAGTTAATAGCAGGTTATTTAAAAAATTCCATCTCTTTTAGAAAACTCTTGATTATTGGAAGGAAAACTTTGTTCTTGATAACAAATGGGTCTATATCACATGGATACTTGATTTCAGTAGACTTCTTAAAATTTAAGAAGTGTTCAGTCTCCACTATCAAAATTTTCCTAATAAATTCCATTCATAACACTATAGGAGTCACGAAGGCAGGAAACAAATAAGGTGGATGAACAAAACCATACAATTTGATCACTGTTCCCTGCTCAAAGAGGAACCAATCACCTATCCTTTTATCTGTAGAAAGATGCAAAATATTTCTCATCTCTGGCAGTACCCTGAGCAACTTCTTTTGAAAAATATCATTATACACTTCTGACATGAGGAAGTTCATAAAATTGTTGTAATCTCTGTTCATTTCCCCAGTAAGCACCATCTTTGGCAGTTGTAGATTTTCCTCATTGAATGAAAGAAACATTTTTAGTAAGTAAGATTGAATCTGAAGGTATTCGTCTTGTGGAAATCCATTAACTGAGAATGAATGTTCTCAGCTAAGAATTCATCAAATTTAAGGCATGAGACTTGTACTGACTGACTGGACTCTTCAGACTCAACTAGACAAGTACTCAGGACAAACAATAGTCTCATAAAGGGATTTATGATATACTTGTCCATGTCTAAACCTAAAAATTGACTCAACAAGGTTACAATGCACTGGGTTTCTTCGTTGAAAAGGTCAACATCAATTGGAAATGGTTGGTCTAATAGCTCGACATATGATTTGAATAATTTCTTAAAAAAATCTTTTTTTCTCTATCACAGACTCTCTAAAGCATTGAATTCTGGACTCTTCATTGTAATTCTTAGATTCCAGGGTGAATTCATCAGGAACTAATAGGGTTTTTCTAACAACCAAAGGACTAACAAGACAAAGTATTTTTGAATTAGTAGTATCCATAATCACTCTTTCAGAAGAAGAATAATTAGAGGCACACCATTCAACAAACTCGGGGAAGTTCAGGGTTTGGTTAGTAGTGTAAAAGTTGAAGCAAGACTGGTAAATGGTATGAATATCGTTTCCTTGGTCCTTAAGCAATTTTAGTTTCTGCTTAAGAATATCAATTGTTCCATTAAAAGAATAGTGTCGAAAACCTCTGCATCTCTATCTTCAAACAACTCTTCCACTTTCTAATATTCTAGTTTCTGAACCTCTACATTGTCAACTTGAGCCATTTTATATAGTTTTAGAAGAGACAAAGGCCTACCTGGTGAACTTACAAGTCTCCAAAGGATGCTGTGTAAGTTGGATGCTTCCGCACTATTTCTAGCTTTCATTTTTTGATGCAGGAGAATAAAATAATACCCCAATTTCAGACGCATAGTATTTTTATAATTTTTTATATTCTTATCAGTCTTGTATCTTCTGCAATGGAAAAAATTCTCAGCCTTCCATCCTACCTGATTGATTCTGCGCCATCGATCCTTTTTCCAACTTAATCCTCCATTTTCCTCCAATACAATGTTACCCCCTTATCCTTCCTGCAGTTCACAATCTAAGATTAAACCATAACCATTGATCTGGATCCAACTTTTTCTAAGCCATTGATCTTCTTTTAATTTGACCAATTTCACAAATTTGTTCCCATACTCTAAGTGAGCATGTTTTCCTTGTGAAATTATTTTAACCCATATATTTTTCCATGATCAAATCTACAGCATTCATTTCATCCACCCTTTACTTCCATTCCATAGGCTTACTAATTTTCTTCTTCCTCACACATTCATCTTGCGAAATCATTGCTGGCTGTAGATATTGATCTATGATAAATCTTATCCGTTCAAAGATGTAGCTTTTACTTGATTTCACAATCCACCATTGTGATTTATCCCTTGCTTGTTCCCATTGCGAAATCAATTTGGACCAATAGCTAATATCTTGAGTGGAATAGATCTATGGTATATGAATTTCTCAGCCACAACTTGCACGAAAGAATAAACATTTTGGGGCTGCAAAATCGTGTAGGCCCCGCACAGTTGAACGGTAGAGATTTGGGTGGCCGCGGGTCCTATGGGATTTCACATATTGAATAATTTAATTACCCTGTGCTTGTTATTACTACGAAATGAATTTCCACCGCAGATATTTAGCATCATCATATCTCAATTTTTGAAATATGAGGGGTGTACTGGATTTCACAATCATGTTCCATTTGTTTCTCCTTGCTAGTCCGTTTAGTGAAATATCTATGCACTGCCAATCTGCTTGCATTTGTTCATCCAACGACTGTTCCTGCATGAAATTTAACCTTCTTCTACCAATGTAAGAATTCTTTGAAATGTAGCAACTTTCCTTATAGAAATCATCTATCACCTTTGATTTATTGCATTAAGCATCTAGGCCCTCCATTCCTGTCACCATATAACCTCGAGCATATTTTTTCTATTTCAGGCACATTTACAAGGTTAAAATTTGGGACCTTTGATAATTTTTCACTTAAAAGCAATGAACAAACATCTTAAAATATATGAAAACCCATCAACACTCTTCAAATTCATATTATATGGAAAATTTTCAGACCTTCTTCTTTCTTTAACTGGTCTAACCCCCTCCAACTACTTAGCTCAAAATAGTGCTAACAACTGGCTGCAATTGGGGATGCTATCCTCCTTGTGAGGTAGCAAAGAACCTCGTAGACCAGTGCCTGATACATTGGGCTATTCCCAATCCTTTCACACTTTTAACTTCTATTTTTTGTTTTTTTGTACTTACAAAATAAAAATGAAGAATTAAAGAAACATGGTTACCCCTTTAGATCTTAGGGCCTTCTCTGCAGGCTTCAAATCCTTTGGCTCACCATCTGTACTGAAAACGTAAAGAAATATATATAGATATAGTACACAAATTACCTCACTCCCACAAGACAGGTAATGCTTTAAATATCTTCCATTGAATGGGCCTCCTTTCAGCTGAGTCCCATCATGATGCTGTAGAATGAATGAATCTTCACCGATGTATGCTGCAATAATATATGGACCTACCCACATGTGATCAAATTTACCATGCTTGTCTTCCCTAGGAGCATCCCATTTTAAAACCAAATCATCAATCTTGAATTTTTCTTCCTTGACTTTCTTATCAAAAGTGTAATTCATCTTTTCTTGGTGTATTTGCACTTTAACATAAGCTTTTCCCCTCATCTCATTCAGTTCACTGATTTTGTTATCCTCCTTTGCATATGATTAGGTTCATCCTCCTGCTCCTGCAACAATTACATAACTGGCACTCCCAATGATGCTAGAAAAACAACTTCAAATCCATATACTAATTGAAATGGTGACATTCCAATTGCCCTTTTGTGCTTATTCTGTCATCCCACAAAGCATATTTCAGCTTTGTATTCCAAGCCCTTTTGTTTTCTTCTAACAATTTCTTGACTATTCTTACCAAGATTTTATTAGAATATTCTTCCAGTCCATTACCTTGTGGATAGTAAGAAGTAGAATAATTAAGACTGATACGATACCTATAAAAAGAACTGATCATCTTCTTAGATTTGAAAGCATCTGAATTATCAGTCATAATCCTCCTAGGCCAACCAAACCTAGCCAAAATATTGTTCTCAAGAAAATCTATGATCACTGCATTTGTAGCTCTCCTTATAGGTATTGCTTCAATCCATTTGGTGAAGTAGTCTGTTGCTGTTACGATCCATCTATGCTGCCTTGAGGAATTGGGATTAACTTCTACAATAAAATATAATCCCCACTGCCAAAAATGTGCTTCTACTGATATTGGGTTAAGAGGAAGTGGGACCAATTTTCTCTTACCATAAAAAATCTGGCATTGGTGGCATGCCATGGTCTCCTTGTAAACATCAGAAAACAATGAGGGCTAGTAAAAACCATCTCTCAAAATTTTATTTGCTGTCACTTTCCATGAATGATGCCCACCATAATCTCCTTTGTGAAATTCCTTCATAGTTTGCTGGGCTTCATTCTCCAAAAGGAAACTTAATAGCACACCACCAGGATCCTTCCAATAGAGGTATTAATTCAAAATACAAAACTTGGAAACTTTCAACTTCACAGATCTTTCCCTTGTTTTGCTTAACCCTGCAGGAGCTTACAGATCTTGTAAAACATACACAATATCAGAGTACCAAGGAGATATAGAAAAATCAGGCATTACCTGTACCCCTATATTAACCTGATTTGAGCATCTGGCCAAAAAATTAAGTTGTAAGGATTCACAATTAGAGTCTGTCATCATTTTTGTGAGTCCTTTTCCTTTAATCAACTTGGTAGGCTTGATTTCAATATCATACTTCAACAGTATAACAATCCATTTTGCTCTTTTCCCTTTTGGATATGGATGTGTGAGAATACTCTTCACCACATTACTTGGAACATAAGCAATAATATGTGAGTGAAGAATATACACTCTGAAATCTTTCAAATATTTCACTAGAGCATATGCTTGCTTTTCCATGATATTGTATTTCAATTCTCCATCCTTCAATACCTTGCTGAACAAAGATATGGGTTGTTCAACATTCTGATTGTTCTTCTGTAACAAAACTCCAGCAATAGTATGTTTTGAGGCATACAAAAAAATTAAAAAATCTTTACTGAAATATGGACTTACCAGAACTGGAGCTTCTGTAATGGCCTGTTTAATATCTCTAAGAGATTTCCTTGCATCTATTGACCACTTTATCTTGTTCTCCTTCTTTGGGATATTGGTAATATTCCTCAATATTTCAGCAAAACTGGGAATAAACCTCCTCAAGAAATTTACCTGACCAATGAATGAATGTACTTCCTTTTTACTCCTTGGATCCTCAACCTTTAGAATTGCATTGACTCTTTTTGGATCTATTTTTATAGCATCCTTTGAAATAATATTCCCTAGAAACTTTCCTTCCTCCAATGCAAAATTAGATTTTCTGGGATTTAATGATATGCCATATTTCTTGCACTTCATAAAAACTTTATCCAAATGTTTGTTATGTTCCCTGTCAGATTTAGAATACACAGTGATATCATCCATATAAACTACCACAAATTTGTCTTTTTCCTCTGGAAAAGCAATGTCCATTGCACGTTGAAAAGTGGCCCTTGCATCATCAAAACAAAAGGCATTTTGGCATACATGAATTTACCCCATGGTGTTGTAAACATAGTCTTTTCTTATTCCCCAGAAGTACTTTAATCTGGTTATAGCCTGAGAAACCATCCATAATATAAATCCTTTCAGATCTTACCACCTTTTACAAAATATGGTCCATTTTTGGTAATGGGTAGTTATCCTTCAATGAGAATTTGTTAAGATTTATGAAATCTACTTAGAGCCTAAATTCACCATTTTTCTTCCTAATAGGTACTAAATTTTCCACCCATTTTGAAAACCTCAGAGTTACAATAATATTTGTATTGAACAAATTTTTAATTTCTTTCTCTATGACAGGCATCAACATTGGATTTATTCTTCTCAATTTTTGTCTGAAAGGGTTTTCACCAGGATTTATTGGAATGGTATGTTGTATGATAGAAGTATCATACTCTTTGAGATCCTCATAACTCCAAGCAAACACATCAGTGTATCTCTTTATCAGATTGATATATTCTTGTTTTTCTTTAACAGGTAAGTTCTTTGACAATTTTACAATCCGTGGAGTTTCTTCAGTACCTATATTTTTGTCCTCAACAACATTATCAACAAGTTTCACTTTTGGATCTTTTGCGACATCATTCTGGTAAACAAATTTCTCTAAGGGAATCATAACTCTTGGGATAAAATTTCTCTTCAACTAGATTTTGTTTTTTCCCCCTAGCATAATTTTCAACTTTTTATTTTCACCTTGTTCATATTCATTCTATTCATCATCTTGGAAGCTCTCTAGATTTTCATTATCTGTATCAATATGGGTATTTACAAATTCATCAGACATTTCCAAAAACATTTTTATTTGTAGATCATCATAAAAAACTTGCCAATATTTGGAATTGTTTGGTATCGAAGGTCTATTTACAATTTTGATTCTGTACATTTTCTAAGAATGGATAGGAGTTTCGAATTTACCAGTGGCCACAACCAAATAATTGGCCACTCCATTTTCTCTCCTGGGAATTACTACGATTTTATGTTCTGTAAAGTAATTACCAAACATATCCCATACCTCATTTCTGTAAGCCCTCATCCTGGGATGCTTTGTTTGATAACTGTCATTCACTTGGTTTACCGCAAGCTCAGAATCCCCAAACACCTCTATTATTTTTGCTCCCATCTCCTTTAAATCATTTAAACCAAGTAGCAGAGCCTCATACTCAGCTATGTTGTTTGTACATTCAAAAGTCAATTTATATGATAGATCTTTAAAATATTTGATTGGAGAAATTATAAACACACCAGCACCAACACCAATTTTATTTATAGACCCATCTAAGTACATAGTCCATAAACCTTCTTCAAGGATTCTTCTTGTATAAGGCCTCTTTCCTTTTTTCAAAATATTGATCTTCTTTAAAATCTATTTGTACATGAATATTAGGATCTGTTTGAGGGCCATTATTGAAAAATATTGAAGATCCTAGGTCAGTATCAACAACATAAATATGATGGTTTTCAGGTTTATCTCTGCTGCTAACTACATAATCCAATCTCTTCTCTCTATACAACATTCTGTTCCCTCCAATTAAAGGAGTGGTAGCATATGTCATGTCCATTTGCAAAGTTCCCTTCAATTTTGATGTCCAAGATATTGACAAAAACATGCCAAACTTGGGAGGAATATTAACTACCACTACATCCATAACAACACTTTTTGCTAGAAGCTGTGTAAGGGTCACCACCATGTCCTGTATTAATCCTAAGCATCTCACTTTTCTAGAATCAAAAGAATACAGGTCTTTGTAAGGCCTAGTAACCTCTAATACCAAACTATCCACTACCACCTTAGGCATAGGATTATGATATGCACTAGAGTCTAACAAGGCATTGTGAAATATAATATCATGTACATTGAGACTTAGATAGAAAGGAGGAACATCCTCATCCCCTATTTCTTCAATTTTGGGCCCAAGGACAGTAGTGGGGTAATCTTCTGTCACTTCTAAGATGTCTGGTTGATTTTCACCCCGATTTTTAACCATTTTTGTATTTGTTTCCCTGTATTCATTATTCCTCAAAAGTTCATAAAAGGGAATAAAGAGCTTGATTTTTAACAATTTAGTCGGTAAATTGAAGGATGAAATTGGATTCTCTACATCAGTTGGTACTAGCTGCTTGTTTTCTTTTGACTTTTGTTCTTTGTTCTCATTTTTTTTTTATGTACAATGATATATTTTTCTGTTTCCTTTTCTTTTCCTTCTTTTATTATTTTTATTGATTTTGTTAACTTAGCAAAAGGATGATTTTGGTTTGTCCTTTATTTATTTATCACTACATCTCTACTTCTAAACTTTAATTTCATTTAAACATCATCAATGACATTCTGATACCCTCTAAGATAATGCTCTGAATTTGTAACTGAAACAATACTTTCATCATCATAAGCAATCACGATATGCTCCTCCTAAGTGAGATATATCTCAAGATTTACATCATCAAAGTGATGGATGTGATGGTACATTGGGTCTTATTCTTCCTCTCCCCCTTCATCAACTAAATTCTATGGAAATGGTGGTCTAATTTGTTGATAATCAGAATTCCTTTGGTTTCTTGGAGGAGGAGGTGGTCTCCTAAAATTAAGATTTCTGATCTGATTTTCAGGCTACTCTCTATTTGATGGTCTATTATCTAGATCCAACCTATCCATTAATCTCTCCATGGTCTTCATCACTGTCTCAAATTTAACATCCCTTGAAGAAGAAGAAGAAGTAGATGGTTAATTATCTTGTCTCCTCCTATCTACCTCTATTCTATTTTTTAGTTTCGCTGAAGCCATTAAATTTTCCTCCACTTCTAATGCATCTTTAAACATAGCAAGAAAACTAGCAGACTTTCTTTCTCTTAACAACAACACAAAATCACTTCCAAAAGCATCTACATAATGTAGTTTTTTAGCACCTACCAAGGGTTTAATGTCAATTGGAATTGAATTATATACCCTCATAAAATGGATATAAAAATCATGCATAGATTCAAAATTCCCTTTCTTTAAATTTTTATATTGAGATAGTATTTGTAAAGGGCTCTTTTTTTCTTCCCACCTATCCAGAAAGAGTGTTTGCAAGGCCTCAAAGGTGGGGATAGATCCCGCTGGTAAGTAATTGAAACACTATTTTTCCTCTCCATACAAACTCTGAGCAAGCAGTCTCATCTTTGAATCATCATGATCAACCTCCTCCATGTCAATAAAATCCTCAAAACTATCCATATGTTTCCTTGCTGTAAAGTTTCCCTCCCCATCATATAAAAAAATTCGTTGTGAGTAGTTTAAATGAAGGTCATGTAAAACAGCTGGAAAAGCCAAGGGTGCAAAACTGGCTGCTGTTTTTCTAGGTGAGTTTAGTACAACAGATGGATTTTGTAATACAGGAGGGTTTTGAGGAGGACTGTGAACATGACTTGAAATATGTTGCCTGTGATTTTGGAAAAGAGGACTAGTTTCTTCAAATTTTACAGGGTTTTCTAAATCCTGCCATAGGGAATCTAAAAGATACGACTCAAGAGTTTTTGGTTTAATCTCTGTTTGTTTTAAATCTGAGTCTAATTTATATCTCAACAAAGGTTTTATAATATTCAATCCCAAATCCACATCTGAGAAACTATGAAAATCTTCTTGAAATAGAGACTGTTTAGTTTGAGAAGTAGTAGCTTTATTTTTTCCAGTCCTATGTTTAAACAAACTTTCTGGGTTTTCCACACTTTGTAAAATTTCAGTATTAGGATTACCTTGTGTGTGATCTCCTGGAAGACATGATGCCTTCTGAAATATTGCTCAAAATTTATGTGGAGTCACCTAGGCAAATGCACAACCTTTTTAAAATGTATAAATATATGTTTTCCCACAAAAATCCACTTCTTTCTTGGAATCTTACAGTCTTGTCGTCTATCCCAGGGCTGATTTGAACTCTCGTTCCTTGAAAACGGTGCCAATTTGTTAGCACTCAAAATATACCTTAGGTTGTGGAAAGGAAATATCAAGGTAACAACAGAACCAATTTAAGAAAGAAACCTTCCTTTTTCCTTTCTAGAGAGGGACCTCTCACTGATTTTTAACAAGGCTAGATATGAAAATAAAGTAAAGATTCAGATTGTATTGTTGGTTGAAACAAGGCAAGTAAACATTGAGATATGGAGTCGAAATGTAATTATGAATCACAAGGATTTTTTCATAAAAACTTCAAGAAAGGAAATATAATTACTCAGTTACAGTAAAAAAGCTGATTGTATGGTGATAGGAAAGAAACACGAACAATCAATCAATACAGAGCACCATAAGATGAATTCTGCATTAATTTTAGTTGAAAAGATATGTGGATATGTGAAACAATAGCCAGAGCAAATACATGTATGAATTCTGAACCATTAAACACTCATTTTAGACATTAAGGAATACATAATGGAAGGTAAAACAAGAAAATATTCACAAAGAAAGGAAAATACAGACTGTAATTAGAAAATAACACATGAATCTTTGATGAAACACCGACATTCGACTCTGCAATTTTATTAAAGATAAGTCTCACAATACATAACTCAAAATATCATGGGTTCAAACCATTTTTCCATACATTTGATCCATGAGCTGAAATAAAATTCGTTGCTAAAAATAGGCACAACTGCCTTTACATGTGTCAATCGACACTTCTTAACTACTAACAATTTCTAGAAAAAAAACTAGTTCCTAATAGCTACTCTTCAACATTTAAATCTCCACAATCTTCACGTCTTCAAGTGTGCAACGTGTACTTAGTTGTCCCAAATTTTTATATTGTCTTCCATTGGTTTGCAGAAGGTAGCTCCAATGCAGACATCTCCTTTTCCAACATGCACAGTTCAATATGATCCATGTAAGAATAATTTTGTAAATGTGCACATTCCTCTTTAAAAGCGAAAAATATTTCAAATTCATCAACCAATTTATCAACAATTGTCCTTCCAGATAGTGATTGGTTCATAACAACAAAATTGGTGTGATCTAATATGCATTCAATCAGCTTTTCATGCTATTCCTTCTAAGTCAGCATTGCATCTTTCTCTTCCCAAAAGAATCAGAGTCCTTTCTTAAATAAAGGGTCAAACATATCAATAAAAATATTTACTTGATGTGCCATAATATCAACTTTAGCCTAGTCTGTGTCTAAATGGTGATACTTATTCACTACCTTCCTAGCCCAGGTAAAGATTGATATTCCATCCTCGATGTTTTCCTTTTTCAAATCATCCTATGAAAAACCTGTTAGCACCGGAATTGAGCCCAAAGGTTGCGGAAGGCTCGGTCCCAAGTAACAGCAGAACCACTTTCGAAGAGAGAAATGGCCTTCTGCTCTTTCGAGAGGGATCTCTCACCAAATGTTAATAATGAAAGATATATGTACAAGTGAAACTAGAAATTGTTTGTAAAATTGGTTGAAACAAAACACGACACCATTTGGCGATGGAGTCAAGATATATAACAGAAATAAACAAAACCTATGCAAGCGATTTCAACACAGGGGCAAGGTAGCCACTCGGTCATAGTCGATTTATAATTGTCTGGTGGAAAAGAGGAACATGAACAGACCATCAACATAGAGCATTGATAAACGAATTCTTTATTAACTTTAGAAGAAAACTTTGGTGAATATCTAAAACAACAAACAGAGCATAGCAAGTATGAATTCTGAACTATTATACACTAAGTTTCAGATATGAAAAAAAATAGAATGGGAAAGGAAAACTGGAATAACATTCACATAAGAAAATAAGCAACGGACTGTAAGTGCGAACGACACATGAATCCTTGTATGAAAATGCCGACCTCGGCTTTGCAATTATATTAAAATTCTCTTGAAAAACATACACAACAAAATTACATTCATTACAACCTCTTCTCCTTCTTCAGGAGGTATATTTATAGCTATTTGGATTCTCTAAACCGACATTCGGGAATCAAAATTTGTTACAATCAGAAGGACATCCTCTAACAGCCTCTTAGGTGGCACATCGACTGTGACTTGCATGAAACGACCAGACAATGAAATGTGAAACGCGAGATGAAATAGGCATGAGAGCATCCCATACTCCCATCTGGCGGGTGATGATTGTACAAAGCTCTGAGAAAAGTGACCGTTGGTATGGGCGTGCAACGTAGATAAAATTTCCCACGTATCATCTTTGTCACTTCTACAAGTGCACTTTGAGTTTGGTTGACCCATATTGTTGGATGACTCTCCATAAATCGGGACCAGGAAGGGTTGCAGCTATCATGTCGTATGCTTGCGGTTTGAGCTCCATCATTTCCGGGTATGAAATATTGGGGACTTTGGAGCATGCAGCCTTAAAATCAAACAATAACTCGAAATCACTGGCCAATTTGTCAAAAATGACCTTCCCTGACAATGCTTGTTGCATATCTCCAAATTTGCTGTGGTCCAATCAGCAGTGCACTAGGAACTTCTGGCACTCCTTCTGAGACATTAAAGGGCCCTTTTCTTCCCAGAAAAATGGGAGTCCTCTATTTACCAGTGGTATGAATAACTTGAAAACTTCTTGGACTTTGTGCTCAGTGACTTCTATTTTGGCCTGTACCGTCTCCATCATCCTGTGCTTAGCCACTACCTTTCTGGCTCCAGAGAAAACTGTGACCTTGTTTTGAATACCGTATCTGCTAGCGGACCCGTCTAACAAAGAGCTCAGGAAGGTTATGGCATTCTACACAGTCACCAAGGGCCTTTTGTTCACTTTTGTCGATACTATCTAGGCTTTTTTCTTGGCTTCTTTCATATCAATTTCCTGATATTCAATAATATCTAGGTAGGTCCGGAACTTGTCAGCTTCAATGATGATTTGATCCCAGATTAGATGCCTAGCGCCTTGTAAGGAAAGTTTGCCGACCACCTATTGGATCAACTTAGAATTTTGGTGAGTCGGTTCTTGGCATTTCTCCTTTGCCTTTTCTCTTCCTCGTTCCTCTTTTACTCTTTCCTTTTCCAGTTCCTCAATCTGCTGTTTCATTTTAATGAGCTCGGTATCCTTTAAGATTATCTGGGACATTTCTTTGGAGAGAGAGCTGGTATCTATCTCTCCAGCCACACTGGTGGACTGAACTTTATTCTCTGTACTTCTTCTTTGAAGATAATTTTCCTTCATTGCTAATCTGGTTTTCAATTCTGCCTTGCTATTCTTCAAAATATGGATATATGCTTCCCACTTCCTCTCCTTTTCTTCAAGCTTCAGTAGCTTATCCTTGCAGTCAGTAAGCTCAACGTTCAATGCGTCTTTTTATCTTTTGAAGTCAACCAATTCTTCCTCTTGAGAAAGTTGGGTGGCAGGGATTTTTAACTTCTTTTTCAAGCTTTGGATCTCCTTTTCTTTGTCATCGAGCAATTTCTGAGCCAAACTCCCTTTCTGTGCAGGTCCTTCTATTTGCATAGCTTCCTTTTGTAAGTTGTTGATTTGGGCTTTGAGTGCTTTATTCTCCACTCTCGCCTTCCTTAAAATATTTGAAGTTTTCGACCTACTCTCCTCTAGCTTAGACATCTATATGGTAGCCTTAAGTAGTCTGGTATTCAGTATATCTCCTGTCTCTTTGTTCAGGTGTATGATGTCAGTAGTGGGAACCTTTGAGAGGTTCACACTGACCTCGAACACCTTGTTCCCCATTGGTAAGGTAAAGCTAAGGGTATTAGTGGCATGATCCCTTACAAATTTCAGTGCCACATTGGGGTGGGGCAACCGCGAGGCTTCGGTGTATAGTTCTACTGTCTCCTCGAAGGTTTTATCAACCCTCTCTCGGTAAGATCTCAGCCATTCTTATTTGGACGCATCTTTGCTCAGAGTCTGTCTGTCAAATACATACTCTTGTATTTGCAATTCGGCTGCCTTGGGCTCTTCCTGTTGCTGTTCTTTGATTAAATTCTTCTTCTTTTCCTGTCCCTTTTTGACCTACACCAATTGCTGTCCCAGTTCCACTTTCTGTTTCTTGGGCATGCTAGCAGTGTCCATTTCTTCAGTGTCCATGCACTTTGGATCCCTTCTTTTCATTAAAATTACAGAATAGCTGACCAGTGATGAGAATCCCCTTGCCATCACAGCTATTGTAGCCAACTCCCTTTGGGGAGAAACTACCCCCGGTAGCTGTGAGCTAGTGTCCTGCTCTATGTTGGTATCCATTGGGGTAGGATTAAGGAAATCGTCCCAATTCGTCGCTTCTCTAAGTCTAGGTATCTCAGTGTGCTCAAAGGGCTTGCATTTGTGAGCTTTCCTTCTTTTGGAAATCACATGGTAAGGATTATAGTTTATTGCTTGTCCTGGGGAAAACTCCATGCCTCTAAGAAAGTTGGTGACCAGGGGCAAAGAAGCCTTGCTTCTAACTATGTATGGTTTTAATTCCCATGGAAAAATCAAACTGGAACTTTTCTTAAAGTTCAAGAAGTGTTCTTCTTCGACAATGAGTTTCTGTCGGATTAATTCCTGGGAGAAAACCCTGGGGGTTAGAAAAGCTGGCAGGACGTAGGGTGGATGTATGAAGCCATACAACCTTATGGTCGTTCCAAATTATGTGAGGAACCAGTCCCCTATATTCTTGCTATTTGATAGTTGCAACATTTGTCTCATCCTAGGCAACACCCTAGGTAGCTTGTCATGAAAGAAGAGTTCATATAGTTTGGCAATCAAATGGTTCATGAATTTATAGTAATTCATGGCCATATCAGTAGTGATTGCCAATTTTGGTACTTGTAGGTCCTCCTCATTGTAGGCTATGAACATCCTCAGCAAAAGGGATTGGAATCTAAACATTCTAGTGTCGTGGAAGTTTGCTAACTGCGAATGGATGTTCTCGGCCAGGAACTCATCAAATTTAAGGAAACAAAACTGACCAGATTGTCCAGGCAGTTCAAGTTCAGACAGACAAGTACTTAAGACGAAAAAAAGACTCAATAATGACTCTGGGACATACGCGTCAGTATCTAGACCTAGGAACTGAATAGCCAGGGATATACACCACTCAGTTTCTTCATTTAACTGGCTAAGGTCAATAGGGTAAGATAGGTCGATGGGTTCTCCATTGGGTTTAGAACAGGACTTCAGGAATCTTTCTTTACTTTCGTCAGTAGTCTCTCTAAAACAACATACAATGTCTTCTTCTCGGTAGTATTGGGATACATGGGTGAATTCATCTGGGATATCTGGGGTTTTGCGGATGATAGAAGTTTGAATTGGGAAAAGGATTTTAGACTTAGACTTATTCATAATAATGCCTTCAGTGACAGAGAAATTATTTGTACACCATTCAACAAATTCAGGGCAATGGGGGGTTTGGTCGACACAGAAGAAGTGGAAGAAAGATTTAAAAACACCATAGGTATCTCTACCTTGGTTCTTAAGAGCTTCCAATTTGCCTTTGGAAGTTTCAATAGCTTCTCCCACCAAGATGGTATTGAAAATCTCAACATTTTCATCTAAAAGGCTCTCTTCTGTCCTCTGACCTACGGCCTGAGGCTCTACATCATCTCTCACTCCTACCACTTCTATTTCATCCATTTTCAAATAACACTGAGGGGGTATCAAGGGCTTACCTTGTTCTATAGCACAGCCTCTTGGCTGGTCTGGGATGGCACTATGGATGTGGTTGGATATTCGACAGCTTCAAGGTTTCAGAAAGGAAAAATATTTGCAACTTCATGTGGGCCTCTTTATATATTTTCACCCAACCATAACCTTCACACATTTAACAAGCGGTTTGCACCATAGATTTTATGCTTCACAACCTAAACCATAGATATGTGGGGTTATTCATGCCATGTATTTCCTTACCTCGGGCGTGTGCAGCCCAACCGTCGATCTAGATGAACCCCACCATTCTCCATGAAGCGAGGTTCTGTTTTCCTCCATGCTGCTCTAGATGGTGAAATGAACTATAAACGTCGATCTCCCTCTGTTCTCATACACACCGTCGATCATGACTCCCCTTTAATGCCTCCAACACACCAAACGCTTTTTTGTTAGCCTCGCTTCCCCGATCCACAGACTATCTCACTGGCTTTCAACGTTCACCACCAAGGCTTACCCCAAGGATGAATACTACGTTGGCTTCTCAACACTTCTCGACAGGGCCGAAGGACGCGAGTATCATTTATGCCCAAAATTTAACAGAGTGTTAACAACTGTCTCCACGAGGGATGCTATCCTCCTAGTGAGGTAGAAAAGAACCCGAAGACTAGTCACCTTATCCATTGAAAACATCCTATTATTTTACCACCTGAAAGAAAAAAAAAACTTCGAAAGAACGGTTACCTCTTCTGATCTTAGGGCCTTCTCCACAGGCTTCAAATATTTCGATTCACAATCTGTACTGATTAAAACATAAGACATATTTACACTATGATACATGGACCTGAGTCCCTTTATTCCAAGTAATGCTTCAGGAACCTCCCATTCACCGTGCCTCCTTCATACTGCGACCCATCTGGATACTGCAAAATGAAGGCGTTTCCTCCTCTATGCGCTGGAATAAGATAAGGGCCTACCCACAAATGGTCGAATTTTTTGTGCTTCCCTTTGTCTTCGTGAGAGGCATCCCATTTTAACACCAGGTCATCAACCTGGATTCTTTTACTCTCCTATCGAAGGTAATCTTCATTTTCTCCTGGTGTATCTGGACTTTATCATAAGCCTTGTCCCTTAATTCATTAAGCTCAGTGATCTAGTTGATCCTTCTTTGAATGGGATTAGGCTCGTCCAACGGGTCTTGTAATAGCTTCATGACTGGAACGCCTAAAGAGGTAGGAACAATTACCGGCTCCATATACTAACTGAAACAGTGACATACCAATGGCCCTTTTGGTGCTGATTCTGTCATCCCACAAGGCATATTTCAATTTAGTGTGCCAAGATTTCTTGCTATCCTCCAAAAACTTCTTAATGATCCTCACAAGGCTTTTGTTAGAAGATTTGGCCAACCCATTCCCCTGTGGGTAATAAGCCATAGAGTGATTTAGGCTTATATGGTACATATGGAAAAAATTGATCATTTTTTTTGGATTTAAATGCAGGGGCGTTGTCGGTCACAATCCTCCTTAGGAAGCTGAACCTTGCCAGAATATTGTTTTCTATGAAATCCATTATCACTTCTTCTGTAGCTCGCCTGGTGGGTCT
The DNA here is from genome assembly GCA_001517045.1 of Pseudotsuga menziesii. Classification (NCBI taxonomy): domain Eukaryota; kingdom Viridiplantae; phylum Streptophyta; class Pinopsida; order Pinales; family Pinaceae; genus Pseudotsuga; species Pseudotsuga menziesii. The sequence goes on from LPNX010750923.1 coordinate 795,815, forward strand.
TTCCTCAATCCACTTTGTGAAATAATCAGTGGCAGTCAGAATCCACTTATGCTTCCTGAAGGAGTTTGGATTTATCTTGCCGATGAAATATAACCCCCATTGTTGGAATGGAGCTTCCACAGATATCGAGTTGAGGGGGAGAGACACCACCTTCCTTTTACCTTCAAAAATTTGACACTGGTGGCATTTAGTTGTTTTCTTATAGACATCTGAGAACAACGTGGGCCAATAAAACCCCGCTCTTAGAATTTTGTTCGTGGTAACTTTCCAGGAATGGTGTCCTCCACAATCTCCTTCATGAAATTCCTTTGCCATACGTCGAGCTTCATCCTCTAGAAGACAATTCAACACTATCCCTCCGGGGTCTTTCTAGTAGAGATATTGTTCTATGATACAAAATTTCGCAGCTTTAATTTTTATGGATCTAGCCCGGGTTTTTCTTATCCCATGAGGGGGTTGTAAATTCTATAATACAAAAACAATGTCAGCATACCAAGGAGATGCAGAGAAATCAGGCTTCACCTGCACCCCTGCTTCTTCCTGACTAGAATGACAAGCCATAAAATTCAGTTGTAGAGAGTCACAATGGGAGTTTGTCATCATCTTAGCCAATCCCTGCCATTTGATCAACTTCGTGGGCTTGATTTCTTTGTCATATTCTAGGAGCACTGCAACCCATTTAGCTCTGTTTCCTTCTGGGTCAGGCCGTGTGAGTATGATTTTCACTACACTGCAAGGTACATAGGCAATTATGTGGGAATGGAGGATGTAGATTCTGAAATCCTTCAAGGCCTTAACCAAGGTGTAGGCTTGTTTTTCCATTATACTATATTTCAGTTCTCCATCTCTCAATATCTTACTGAAGAACGCTATGGGTTGTTCTTCACCCCGTTCATTATTTTGTAACAACACTACCGCGACGGTGTGTTCTAAAGCATAAGAGAATACCAAGAAATACTTCTCAAAATTTGGGCTGATTAGAACAGGAGCTTCTGAAATGGCCTGTTTTATATCTTTGAAAGCTTTCTTGGCTCCCATAGTCCACTTAATTTCATGATTTTTCCTTAGCATGTAAGTAATGTCCATCAGGATTTCGATGAAGCTAGGGATGAACCTCCTTAAGAAGTTGACTTGACCAATGAAAGATTGGATTTGTTTCTTGCTCCTTGGTTCCTCTACTTTCAAAATGCCTTTTACCCTATCTGGATTAATCTTGATCCCTTCCTTTGAAATAATGTGCCCTAGCAACTTTCCTTCTTCCATAGAGAAGTTCGACTTTCTAGGGTTCAAGGAAATGCCATACTTTTTGCATTTAATGAAAACTCTTTCTAGGTGCTTGATATGATCTTTAGCCCACCTAGAGTATATATTAATGTTGTCCATGTATATCACCACAAATTTTTCTTTCTCATTCGCAAAAGCAATATCCATGGCACCTTGGAAAGTTTCTCTAGCATTCATTAACCCAAACGACATCTTTACGTACATGAATGTACCCCAAGGTGTGGTGAAAGGGTTTTTTCTTGGTTGTCAGGCAACACCTTCACCTGATTGTACCTAGAAAAACCATCCATAGTGGATATCCTCTCTGAGCCTACCACCCTCTGCAAGATCTGGTCCATTTTTGGCAACGGGTAATTATCTTTCAAAGAAACTTTGTTCAAATTTATGAAGTCTACGCATATCCTTATCTCCCCATTCTTTTTACGAATAGGAAAAAAATTGGCTACCCATTTTGAAAACCTCAGAGTTACTATTATCTTTGCATCAAAAAACCTTTTTACTTCTTTTTCAATAACGGGTACTAGCTTCGAATTAATCCTCTTGAGTTTTTTCCTGAATGGTTTTTCTCCGGGTTTAATCTGAATAGTATGTTGCATGATGGAAGTGTCATATTCTTTGAGATCTTTATAACTCCATGCAAACACATCCGTGTAAATTTTCATCAGTTTCACATACCCTTATTTTTCTGCAGTGGGAAATTTCTTGGATAATTTTACAATTTTAGGATCACCTTCAGTGTTGATATCTACATCTTCGACAGCATCCATGGCAGGCTCGACTTTTGGATCCCTGGCTACATCATTTTGGTTAAAAAGAGATTCTAGAGGGATCAAGCCCCTGGGAATATGATTTATTTTCAATTGGACTATATCCTTGCCTCCCAAGGAGTCTTTTAGTTTCCCCATCCTGATGGCTTCTTCCCCTTCCTCTTCAACGTCTAGGAATTTTTCTGGGTCAACGCCACCTTCATCAATGTGAGTGTTCACAAACTCACTAGACATATCCAGAAATATTTTGATCTACATATCATCTTCAAAGACTTGCCAATATTTAGTGTTATCTGGTATGGAAGGTCTATTTAAAATCTCCACTTTATATTTCTTTTTGCCTGCCGTAGGAGCTTCAAATTTTCCAACTGCAGTCGCCAGAGAGTCTGCTACCGCATTCTAGTCTCTGGGAATCACTTGGACTATATGTTTAGTGAAGAAATTTCTGAACATATCCCATAAATAATTTCGATAGGCTCTCATTCTTGGATTTTTAGTCTGATAGATATCATTCACTTGATTTACTACAAGCTCTAAGTCCCCAAAAATTTGGACCCTTTTTGCTCCTAAATATTTCGGCGCACGTAGGCCCAACAACAAGGCCCCATACTCAGCTACATTGTTAGAGCATTCAAAAATCAACTTGTAAGAGTAGGCTTTGGTATCTTTAGTGGGGGAGATTATATACACACCTGCGCCAGCACTCGCTTTAGACACCAAGCCATTGAAATACATCTTCCACAGTCCTTTGTCCATTTGATTCCTTTCAGCTTCCAGCTTGCTGGCCTCTTTTTTATCTTTTTGTGGCACAATGATTTCTGAGTTGCAAGGAGATATATCATTGAAGAAAATAGAGGACCCCAGGTTCGTGTCAATGGCATAAACATGATGGATGTTGGGCTGAGTCTGACTACTCACGACGTAAGGCAACCTCTTCTCGCTGTATATCCTTTTGCTTTCATTCTGAACATGAATTGTTGCTTAGTTCATGTCCATTTGCAAGCTTCCTTTTAGCTTCGAAGTCCAAGGTATTGAAAGCAAAATACCAAACTTGGGAGGAATGTCGGCCGCGACGACATCCATGACCACAATTTTAGATGGCAACTTATTTAAAGATACCACCACGTATTTGATTAGTCCTAGACATCTCACCCTTTTAGAATCAAAGGAATACAAGTCTTTATAAGGCCTTGTAATATCCAACCCTAGGCTTTCCACCACTCCCTTTGGAATTAGATTATGTGAGGCTCCTGAATCCAACATAGTGTTGTGTAACACCATATCATGCACATTCAAGGTCATGTAAAAGGGGGGCACCTCCTCGTCGTTACTGTCCACACTGTCAATATTGGATCCCATAATAATAGTAGGGTTGTCTTCGGTCAGCTCTAAGATATCAGGTTGGGATTCTCCTTGATTTGCAATCATCATTGTTATAGTGTCCCTGTACTCTTGATTCCTCAATAATTCATTGAAAGGAATTGATGCCTTTAGCTTAGCTAGCTCATTTTGGAGATTAAACATGGGAGGGTTTTTTCCCAGTTTGATAGGTGTCACGGGCTCCAACTCTCTCACATTATTATTCCCCTTTTTCGCTTCTCTAGGTGCCATCATCCCCTTTTGTTTTTCATTTCCTTTCCCTGGGTCGATCTGACTACTAGAAGGCTGGTCAGGATTTAACCCTCCCTTATGTATAGCAGCGTCACCAGTAGAGTCACCTCCATTTTTATGTATAGAGACATCTCTACTCCTTAACTTGATCTTCCTGACATCATCTATAGCATGCATATACCCTTTATGATATTGCTCCAATTCCCCAGTCAGGGTCTTGTCATCCACCTGAGTGAACATATCATGTTCCTCTTCAGTCAAGTAGATCTCAGTGTCGAAATCACTGAAATGATGGATATTATCTTCGGCAGATGCAGATTCATCTTCGACAGCCACATAGTTTTCAGGGAAAGGAGGCCTGATTGGCTGCTCTCCTTGGTTTCTTGGATTCCTCACATCCCTTGGTCTATTTGGTTGGAGCGGGGGAGGGACCTGCCTCCTAAAATTAGGATTCCTTATCTGAGGTTCGTTCTGCTCCCGGTTCGCCAGCTTGGCCTCTACCGTTAGCCTGTCCATCAACTTTTCCATAGTTTTGAGCATCATCTCAAATTTTATATCACTAGATGAAGAGGCGGAAATAGAGGGGTGTGTCGCTTCTCTACCTTTCCTTCTGTCGATCTCCGCCCTTGGTTTAATTTTCCCACATGCATTCATATTGGCCTCTACTTCTAGGGTGTCACTGAACATGGCTGGGAGGGTGTTTGACTTTCTTTCTCTCAATAATAGAGAAAAATTATTGTCAAAGGCATCAGCGTAATGAAGTTTAGCCACGCCAGGCGAAGGTTTGATATCGACAGGTATCGAGTTGTAGACCCGCATGAATCTGCTAGAAAACTCATGGACTGATTCAAAACCTCCTTTCTTGAGATTGTTGTATTGAGACAAGATCTGTAATGGGCTTTTTTTATCATCCCACCTTTCTAGGAATATGGTTTGAAAGCTAGCAAAGCTGAGGATAGACCTAGGTGGAAAATATTTGTACCATTTCTTGGCTTCCTCAGACAAACTCTAAATGAACAACCGCATTTTGACATCTTCATCATCCACCTCTTCTAGGTTGATGAAGTCGTTGAACTTATCCACATGGTATCTTGCTAAGACATTCCCCTCCCCATGATAGAGTGCAATTCTTTGGGCATAATTCATGGGGAGTTTGTGTAGAACCAGAGGTAGGGCTAATGGGGAAAATATAGCAGCAGCCATTAGGGAAAGTCAGTTAGGAATAGACAGGGGGTTGGGAAACTGGGTGTTCTGAAATATAGGGGCTATCTCTTCAGCTTTTGGTGGGGTTTCTAGGTTCAGCCACAAAGAATCAAGCATATAGGATTGTGGCGTATTATGGTCAACCCCAGCTTTTCTTAGGTCAGATTTAGATTTAGACTTGGTTAGTAGTCTTTCAGCCCCAACCCCCCACTCGAGTTCAACTAAGCTGTACAAAGCTTGAGGTGATGAAGTATCAAACAACAGAGAATCCAATTTCTCTTTATTTCTATTCCTAAGTATTCTTTCGGGATTATCCACATTGAGTAAATTTTCGGTATCAGAGTTACCTCTTGTGTGGATCTTTCTGGAAGCCAGGATATCTAGTGTGGTACTGGTCAAAGCAGGTGTGGAGTCACCAGGACAAACGTAAAACCTTCTAGCGAATTCAAAAATTTATGTTTTCCCCCAGAAATATCTTTCTTTCTGGTCACCGATCTCCTCAGTGGAGTCACCTTCACCTTCCAAAATATTTTAGTGGATTCGCTAGGGCAAATGATACAACCTTCTTCACATGTATGAATCTCTGTTTTCCCATAGAGACTCTTTACCCTCTGAATCTTTGTCATTCTTCCCAGGGATGATCTTCAATATCGTCCCCGGCAACGATGCCATTTTGTTAGCATCGGAATTGAGCCCAATGGTTGCGGAAGGCCCGCTCCCAGGTAACAACAGAACCACTTTCGAAGAGAGAACTTGCCTTCTTCTCTTCTGAGAGGGATCTCTCACCAAATGTTAACAATGCCAGATATATGTACAAGTGAAACTAGAAATTGTTTGGAAAATTCGTTGAAGCAAAACATAGCACCATTGGGTGATGGAGTCAAGATATATAACAGAAATAAAAAATACTTATGCAAGTGATTTCAACACAGGGGCAAGGTAGCCACTCGGTCACAGCTGATTTATAATTGTCTGGTGGAAAAGAGGAACATGAACATACCATCAACACAAAGCATTGATAAATGAATTCTATATTAACTTTAGAAGAAAACTTTGGTGAATATCTAAAACAACAAATGAAGCATAGCAAGTATGAATTCCCAACTGTTATACACTAAGTTTCAAATATGAAAGAAAACAAAATGGGAAAGGAAAATTGGAATAACATTCACATAAGAAAAGAAGCAACAAACTATAAGTCCGAATGACACATGAGTCCCTGTATGAAAACGCCGACCTCGGTTCTGTAATTATATTAAAATTCTCTTGAAAAACATTCACAACAAAAATTACATTCATTTCAACCTCTTCTCCTTCTTCAGGAGGTATATTTATAGCTGTTTGGATTCTCTAAACCGACATTCGAGAATCAAAATTTGTTACAATTAGAAGGAAATCCTCTAATAGCCTTTTAGGTGGCACATCAGCTGCGACTTGCATGAAACAGCCAGACAATGAAATGTGAAACGCGGGATGAAATAGGAAGGAGAGCATCCCATACTCCCATCTGGTGGGTGATGACTGTACAAAAATCTGAGAAAAGTGACCGTTGGGATGGGCATGCAACGTAGAGAAAATTTCCTGCTTATCATCATTGTCACTTCTACGAGTGCGCTATGAGTTTGGTTGACCCATATTGTTGGATGACTCTCCATAAATCAGGACTAGGTAGGGTCGCAGCTATCATGTCGTATGCTTGTGCTTTAAGCTCCATATTTTTTGGGTATGAAATCTTGGGGACTTTGGAGCATGCGGCCTTAAAATAAAACAATAACTCGAAATCACTGGCCAATTTGTCAAAAACGACCTTCCCTAATAATGCTTGTGGAATATCTCCAAATTTTCTGTGGTCCAATCGGTAGTACACTAGGCACTCCTGATACTCCTTCAGAGACATTAAAGGGCCCTTTTCTTCCCAGAAAAAGGGGATCCCTCTGCTTACTAGTGGTCTGAATAACTTGACGACTTCTCAGACTTTGTGCTCAGTAACTTCTATTTTGGCCCGTACCGTCTCCATCATCCTATGCTTAGCCACTACCTTTCTGGCTCCAGAGACAACCGTGACCCTATTTTGAATACTGCATCTGCTAGCAGACCCATCTGATAAAGAGCTCAGGAAGGTTATGGCATTATTCGCAGTCACCAAGGGCCTTTTGTTCACTTCTGCTGATACTATTTGAGCTTGTTTCTTGGATTCTTTCATAGCAATTTCCTGATCTTCAATAGTATCTAGGTAGGGCCGGAACTTGTTAGCTTCCATGATGATTTGATCCTAGATCAGATGCCTAGCACCTTGTAAGGCAAGTTTTTTGACCACCTGTTGGCTCAACTTAACATTTTGCTGAGTCAGTTCTTGGCATTTCTCCTTTGCCTTTTCTCTTCCTTGTTCCTCTTTGACTCTTTCCTTTTCCAGTTCCTCAATCTGCTGTTTTAGTTTAACGAGCTCAGTATCCTTTAAGCCTATCTGGGACATTGATTTGGAGAAGGAGCTGGTATCTATCTCTCCAGCCACACTGGTGGATTGAATTGTATTCTCTGTACTTCTACTTTGAAGCTCATTTTCCTTCATTGCTAATCTGGTTTTCAATTCTGCCTCTCTATTCTTCAAAAGATGGATATCTGCTTCCCACTGCCTCCGCTTTTCTTCAAGCTTCAGTAGATTAGCCTTGTAGTCAGTAAGATCAGTGTTCAATGCCTCTTTTTCTCTTTTGAAGTCAGACAATTCTTTCACTTGAGAAAGTTGGGTGGCAGGGATTTTTAACTTCTTTTTCAAACTTTAGATCTCCTTTTTTTTGTCATCGAGTAATTTCTGATCCAAACTCCCTTTCTGTGTAGGTCCTTCTATTTGCATAGCTTCCTTTTGTAAGTTGTTGATTTGGGCTTTGAGTGCTTTATTCGCCACTCTCAGCTTCCTTAAAAGATTTGAAGTTTTCACCCTACTCTCCTCCAGCTTAGACATCTGTATGGTAGCCTTAAACAGTCTGGTATTTAGTATATATCCTATCTCTTTGTTTAGGTGTATGATGTCAGTAGTGGGAACCTTTGATAGGTTCAAATTTACCTTAGACACCTTGTTCCCCATTGCTAAGTCCAAGCTAAGGGTATCAGTGGCATGATCCCTTACAGCTTTCAGTGCCACATTGGGGTGGGGCAACCGTGAGGCTTCGCTGTATAGTTCTGCTATCTCCTTGAAGGTTTTATCAGCCCTCTCTCGGTAAGATATCAGCCATTCTTCTTTGGACGCATATTTGCTCGGAGTCTTTCCATAAAATACATACTCTTGTGTTTGTAATTCGGCTGCCTCAAGCTCTTCATGTTGCTGTTCTTTTATTAAATTCTTCTTCTTTGCATGTCCCTTTTTTGACTTGCACCAATTGTTGTCTCGGTTCCTTTTTCTGTTTCTTGGGCATGTTGGCAGTGTCCATGGGCTCTGGATCCCCTCTTTTCATTGAACTTGCAGAATAGCTGACCAGTGATGAGAATCCCCCTGCTATCATAGCTACTGTAGCTAACTCCCTTTGAGGAGAAACTACACTCGGTAGCTGTGAGCCAGTGTCCTACTCTATGTTGGTATCCATTGGGGTAGGATTAGGGAAATCGTCCCAATTTTCCACTTCTCTAAGTCCAGGTATCTCAGTGTGCTCAAAGGGCCTGCATTTGTGAGCTTTCCTTCTTTTGGAAATCACCTGGTGAGGATCATAGTTTATTGCTTGTCCTGGGGAAAACTCCATGCCTCTAAGCAAGTTGGTGACCAAGGGCAAAGCAACCCTTCTTCTAACTGTGTATGGTTTTAATTCCCATGTAAAAATCAAACTGGAAATTTTCATAAAGTTCAATAAGTGTTCTTCTTCGACAATGAGTTTCTGCCGGATTAATTCCACTGAGAAAACCTTGGGGGTTAGAAAAGTTGGCAGGACGTAGGGTGGATGTACGAAGCCATACAACCTTATGGTCATTCCAAATTCTGTGAGGAACCAGTCCCCTATATTCTTGCTATTGGACAGTTGCATAATTTTCCTCATATCAGGAAACACGCTAGGTAGCCTTTCCTGAAAGAAGAGTTCATATATTTCGGCCATCAACTGGTTCATGAATTTACAGTAATCCGTGGCCATATTAGTAGTGATTTCCAATTCCAGTACTTGTAGGTCCTCCTCATTGTAGGCTATGAACATCCTAAGCAAAAGGGACTATAATTTGAACATTCTAGTGTCGTGGAAGTTCGCTAACTGAGAATGGATGTTCTTGGCCAGTAACTCATCAAATTTAAGGCAACAAGACTGACTGAATTGTCTAGGAAATTCAGGTTCGGCTGGACAAGTACTTAAGACAAACAAAAGACTCAATAATGACTCTAGGACATACGTGTTGGTATCTAGACCTAGGAACTGACTGGCCAGGTATATACACCACTGAGTTTCTTCATTGAACTGGCTGAGGTCAATAGGGTAAGATAGGTTGATGGGTTCTCCATTGGGTTTAGAATAGGCATTCAGGAAGGTTTCTTTACTTTTGTTAGTAAACTCTCTAAAACAACGTATAATGTCTTCTTCTCAGTAGTCTTGGGATACATGGGTGAATTCATCTGTGATATCTAGGGTTTTGCGGATGACAGAAGCTTCAATTGGGAAAAGGATTTTAGACTTAGACTTATTCATAATAACACCTTTGGTGATAGAGAAATTATCTGCACACCATTCGACAAATTTAGGGCAATGGGGTGTTTGGTCGACAGAGAAGAAGTGGAAGAAATATTTAAAAATATTGTAGGTATCTCTACCTCAGTTCTTAAGAGATTCCAATTTTCCTCTGGCAGTTTCAATAGCTTCTCCCACTAGGATGGTATCGAAAATATCATTATTTTCATCTAATAGGCTCTCTTCTGTCCACCGACCTGTGGCCTCAGGCTCTACATTATCTCTCCCTCCTACCACTTCTATTTCGTCCATTTTAAAATAACACTGAGGGGGTATGAAGGGCTTACCTTGTTCTGTAGCACAGCCTCCTGGCCGGTCCAGGATGGAACTCTGGATGTGGTTGGATATTCAATGACTTTGAGGTTTCAGAAAGGACAAATCTTTGCAACTTCATGTGGGCCTCTTTATAGCTTTTCACCCAATCATAACCTTCATGCATTTCCTAGGCGGTTTGCACCATAGATTTTACTCTTCGCAACCTAAACCGTAGATATGTGGGGTTCTTCATGCCACGTATTTCCTTACCTCGCACGTGTGTATCCCAACCGTTGATCGGGACTGACTTCCTTCACAACCGTCGATCTGGACGGACCCCACCATTCTTTGTGAAGCGAGGTTCTGTTTTCCTCTGTGCTACTGTGGATAGCGAAATGAACTATAACCGTCGATCTCCCTCCGTTCTCATATGCACCATCAATCAAAATGACCCCTACCACTTTTCGCAATCCAGAATTGCTGCTTTCATCCTCGCTAGTTTAGGATGCAAAATCGTTCTTAGCCGCAGATCTTCTTGGGTCTCAATCTAGACTGTTGGATGCATCCATTCTTTAAACTCTTTCGCAAATATGAAAAAGCATCTTGGGTCAGACATGTTCGCCATGTGGAATGGTTTGACGCCGTTGATCTGCTATCTGATCAACCTCATCCTTCGATCATGACTCCCCTTTAATGCCTCCAGCATGCCCAATGCTTTTTTCTTAGCCTCGCTTCCCCGATTCACAGACTATCTCGATGGCTTTCGATGTTCACCACCAAGGCTTACCCCAAGGCTGAGCACTATCTTGTGTGTGCCATTAGCTCTTTCTGTGAATACTACGCTTCCTTCTCAACACTTCTTGATGGGGCCGAAGGACACGAGTATCATTTATTCCCAAAATTTAACAGAGTGTTAACAAAACCATTCAAAAATTTGATGGCATTATTGGCATAGTAAACTAGCTTTTTATTCAATTTTTCCCTTTCTAATGACATAATTTTCCTGGATGAATGTATCACCATTTCTTTATCCAATACATAGTCAACGTAAGGTCTGAATTTTTTTTCTTCCTTTATGATGGCATCCCAAATAATATGATTTGGACCGTGTTGTCACGTCACCACCCCTCATACCGACGATGGAGAGGACACGACCAATGCACTGCTGCTGTTAAATAGGAAAAATAGCCCCATGAACATAAAAATGTAATAAATAAAATTCGTTGACATAAAAACATACACAGATGCATAATGCATCCTACAACAGAAGCGAGATTAATTCGTTCAAACATTAAAAAATTCAACATGTTCATATTAATTCATAAAACCAATATTTTACAGAGATTAAGCATAAGAATACTTATCTTGAAAGAAGTTGTCCCACAACTAGCTACGTCGCTGCAACATTCCACCCAACCATAGGCCAGTGTGCTCATTAATATCTCAGCATCACTGCCACCCCCGATATGGGCATGATTCCACAAGGAACTAGGGAACAAAAGGATCACACATAGCCAAAACCATACATTCACAGTCAAGCCAACATGCAGTTGGGTTTCACAGACTGTTAAGGGACAAGCCAATAACATTGAGGGGTCCTTGGACTTACTCAGCCAAGCTGATCCATACATCAAATCTATACATCAAACATAACCACACACAACGGCCGGATATGAACAAAACATTTCTGGGAAACCAAATGAAATGGATGAGGGGAAAACAACCCTGCATATGCAGATACATTTTTAGGAAACGTTCTTGGGCTTCCCAGAGGTAAAAACGGCCTCATCAAACCCTTATATCGTGGGTCTATTCTCTCATCCTATAGGCATTGCAAAAAATGAGATTTACAACCACAAACGACCCAATAAAATGGGGAAAACACCCCTCTGACAACAATATGATTTTTAGAAACTTCTAGGCGTTTCACATGGGCAAAAACAGACTCAAAAACCACCCAAAAATCGTGGGACTCTTCTCCAATTCATCGGCAACCCAAAAATGAGTTTCCTAGCTTGGAGAAAATAGGAAAAATGTAGAAAAACGTGAGGGAAAAACACAACATGCTCCAACTGCGTGAGGGAGGAAAAAACGACCTCTCAAATCCCCCAAACTGGAATCACTACTGTACATTCAGACAACCATACCCAAAAATGAAATCCCCAGCCATGGGGAATGTGAAAACATCAGAAATCGTGAGGGAGAATTCCCTAACTATCTCCAGCTGCATGAGGAAGCAAACACATGGGTGCATAATGGATTGGGCCCTCTTTTCCAAGTATTTACTTGGCCCATAAGTCAGAATTCATTTTCACAAAAATGGGTGGCTTCCCCAATACGAATTTGATTCCCATGCCTTGCCCATCTCAAGGCAATAACTTCCTTCACCAAACTTAGATGTTTGGTCATAAAGACAAAAAGGGTAGTTGACAACTTAATGGGTTATCTCAAAGACATTTGGATTTTCCCCATGGCCCAAGGGTTTGATTATTCCCCCCTTCCTATTCCTTGTGACATCATGCCCCCATCTCTTTAACGTTGCGGTGCATAGCTAGTTGTGGTATTTTTATTAATTTTATTTTTACATGATGTCTCAAAACATATTGTTCTTATCTAGCACATAAACTATCAGCATTGATTTTAATCCCTGAAACATAAAACACTGAACCCATGGTGGGGCATTTTCCTTGAGATCCACACCATGATTTAATACAATATTTACATCATATGCAATTTAATACCACGGGGTCAAAACCGGGGTGTTACATTCCCCTCCCCCTTCAATAGCACTATCCTCAGTGCTTTACAAAAATTTAACAATTGCTACACTGGCACTGCCCTCAGCGCTCTACAAAATTGAACCAAAAATGGATGTGCCAGTTGCATGGCATCCTCTAGTTCCCACCTAACCTCTTTATGACTGCAGTGCTTCCTCTACACATTTATATGTCTAATTGGCATGATATGGAACTCTTCCAAGTCCTTGCTTACATGCATCATCACACACCACATGATATTTTTCTGGTCTTGGAGAATCCTTCTCCTCAGCTTGGAACATTCCCATTGTCTTTGGAAACCAGCAATACCTATGCTCAAGCCCCAAGCAATGAGTCAATTCCCATGTTAGTATTCACAAGATTTTCCAAACCATAGATGAATCATATGCACATGTATATTGGCATAAAATCAACAAAAGTTTCCAAGTGAACCAAATATTCATCTGCATAAGTATATTCTTTTGGTTCCACAGGTGTCTAACTATGCTTTATACAACCATGGCACTCACAACCCTACCCCACCCCACACCTAGGTGTGCATTAAAGTGTATCCAAATTTCTTCAAGCCTCGGATCACCTGAAAATACCTCTCAATCGAGGTTTGATAGCTCTATTCTTGAGCCCAACACCTCTTAGGGTGCTTCAATAACAGTTCTATTTAAGATCCTGCACCTCCTCTAGGTGCTTACCAAGATCAGGTGCTTCCTTTCCAAACACCACAACAAATTAATTAACATGTTAGATTCATTCCTAGAGGATGCAATCTATAACAAGATTTTCAAAATCATAGCGGCATCATATGCTCATGTATATTTATAGAAAATAATCAAAAACACAAGTGTGATAAGTAAACCAAATGCTTATCTGTATAACATCTCCCAACCGAGATCTAGTCAACCCCGCTTCAGAGCCTAACACCTCCTTGAGTGCTCAATGGAAGCTCTAGCTTACGGGCCTAGAACCTCTTCCAAGTGCTTACCAGTGCTCAGGTGCTTCATTTTTAGGCGCCATAACAAATTAATTCACATGTCAGATTCATTTGTGTAGGATTTGTTTCTTAACAAGATTTTCAAAATCTTAGCCGAATAATTATGTACATGTGTAATTACAGAAAATCAACCAAGATTTTCCAAGTAATCCAATACTTATATGTATAGCATCTCTTCAACTGAGATCCAATCAACCCTGCTTCAGATCCTAACATCTCTCTGGGTGCTCAATAACAACTCTAGCTTAAGGGCCTAGCACCTCCTCCAAGTTCTTACCAATTCTTAAGCGCTTCCTTTCCAGACATCATAATACCTAGTGGTTATTCTCTTCAGGGAGCCCCCACTCTCGTGATAGTCCCCTTACAGCATGAATGTGTGTGTAAATAAGTCTAACCAGATGTCTTATACCTTGGGCATCCCCAGTTATGCATACTGGTGCCTAGCTGGCATGGGGGAGAAGCTATGTACCCAAGTACATCCTTCTAGAGGAGCCATGTACTCTCTGTACATGTTTTCATCGTCTCACCTGCATCACATACAAGCATGCAGTTCATATGAGATGTCATATAAAAATAATTTCATTCATAGGTTTTCAACCCTATTCCAAACACATCCCTCCGAGAAGCTATGTACCCTCGTACATACTTCAAGGGAGCCATGTACACCCAGTACATATTTTCATCATCTCACCTGCGTCACATACATGCATGCAGTTCATATGAGATGTCATCATAAAAATAATTTCATTCATAGGATTCAAACCTATTCTCAATACATCCCTCCAAGAAGCTATGTACCCTCGTACATCCTTCCAAGGATCCATGTACGTCTAGTACATATTTTCATAATATCACCTGCGTTACATACAAGCATGTAGTTTATGTGAGATGGAATCATAAAGAAAAATTCAATCATAGGTTTCCAAACCTATTTCAAACACATTCCTCTGAGAAGCTATGTACACCCAGTACATCCTTCCAAGGAGTTATGGATCCCAAACACATCCTTCTGAGAAGCTATGTACTCCAAGGGTGTACTTCCATCATCTCACCTGCGTTACATACAATTATGTAGTTTACATGAGATGTCATCATAAAGTTTTAATCATAGATTTTCAAATCTATTACATGCATACATGATTTTCCAAATATCAAACGATCAATAACATTGATAGTCAAATAAAAATCTGAGTTCACAATTCTGCTTCCTGCGGAAAATCAGATTTTTGGAACCATGAGGCCATCCTCATATTTTTTTGCTTTTGCAAGTGGGAGCACTCATCCCCTACTTACACATGCTTCCCAAAACCTGGACATCCACGTACAACATGTCATCCTGACATAGTTTTAAATAATACAAACAATCACAGTTAGCAGCAAGAAACTTCAGACATCAAGCAATGCAAGACAAGCATATACATGGTTAGCATGATTCAAAACCATCACAGGAGATCACAGTCTCCCATAATCAACATAAAAACCTCCAATCTAAAGTTTCAAAATCTATTCCTAGTCATGAGATCCTTCTCATGGCACATGGAAGCTTCCTTCCCTGGGTTTCATTGGGCACTACCATAATGCTCTACTCGGGTCATTCTACCCGAGTCTTCAGGAAGTCCTTATGTGTATGCCTATACACACAACGCCCATTTCCTCATGGAACTATAAGTTCACATGCATGATTCCTTAGCCTATACATAGACTCAACTTTTCCTGCAAAATCTTCTTCAGTGAACTTCCTGCAATACCCTGCAAGTCCCACAAAAAATCTTACATATGTTAACTTTCTTTGAGCAGGCCAAATCATCATGGCCTCAATCTTTTTAGGGTCTACAGATATTCCTCTATTTGAGATAATGTGACCCAAATGATGAATTCTATCTTTATAGAAGTCACATTTTCTACAACCTGCATACAACTTATGCTTCCTGAGTAGTTTCAAAGTCAACCTCAAATATTCCACACGTTCTTTCTCATTCTCAGAATAAATAAGAATCCCATTAAGGAAAACAAGAACAAACATGTCCAGATACTTACTGGAAACATTATTCACGAGGCACATATATGTTGCTGGTGCATTTGTGAAACCAAATGATGCCACTACAACCTCATAAGATCCATACCTTGCTTCAAAGGTTTTCCTATGAAAATATTTATCCTTGACTCTTACCTGATGGTCACCAGACCCCAAGTCAAACTTGGAAAACACCTTTTGATCTGCTCACCTTATCAAATAGGTCATCAATCCTAGGAAAAGGATACTTGTTCTTCATAATGACATTGTTGACTGTTTGAACCAATACAAAATCAGAGTGTATCATCTTTCTCTTTCTCAACCAAACTGGTGCTCCCCACGGGGACACACTCGGCCTAACATAATTCTTTTCCCACAACACTTGCAGCTACATCTTCATCTCTAGAATTTCTGGTGTACTCACCTTGTAGGGTGTCTTGGACACTGGTGCTTTACCTAGAACAAGCTCAAAGGTAAAAATAAATGTCCCTCTTTGGAGGAATCCCTTGAACTTTATCAGGAAAAAAATCCCTGAATTCCTGCAACACATGACATCCCTCCAACCTAGGAGTATCATTCTTTGCTGCCTCCAAAACATGAGCTGCATACACTTTGCAACATTTCCCACAGAACTTCTTCAACTGTATTGCTGAAGACTACCTTCCAAAGATTACTTTTTGGAAATCCTTTCACAACCCTTAGGTTTCCTTCTTCATCTAAGCACTCAAAAGTCTTGTTGTAACAATCAAGCTTTTCTCTATGTGCTTCTGACCAATCCATTCCAATGAGTATATCATAGGATACAAGTGGTAGAACATTCATATCTTCCCAAGTGAGTAACCCATCCATGACCAATGGAAATTTCTTACCACCTTACTCACTTTCCTTCAGGTTCTAGTGGCTAGTTGGACTAACCATGATCCTTTATACTTTGACTTCTTCAAAGTGCACATCTCAACAAGTCTATGGGTGATATAGCTGTGAGTGGATCCAGGGTCAATCAAAACAGAAATAGTTTGTTCAACAATCTCACCCTCAACTTCCACTATAGTTGAGTTATGACCTGCGGGGTGGTCTTCTAACACTGCACAAATTTTAGGAATGATCCCTGCTTCCTGACCCACAATTTCAGATTCACAATAGTGAACATATTACCTTGTCAATGGCCTGATTCTTTCTTTTCTCAAGCATCCATCCTATGCTTCACAAGCCGCATAGATACACCATCTAAACGTTCTTCAATACCATCTTCATATGGTGTCCCTTCATTCATAATAAAATGATGTTCTGTTTTCATGATTTCTTCTTCCAAGGTGACTTCCTCTCCACCAGAATACAACCTTGATTCTGCTTTATGGAAATTTCCTTGTACATTTATTTTTCTTCCTTCATCTTCTTATCATCTTCAATCGACTGTCTCAGGGGGACAAAAGGGGTCAAGGGGGATTTCCCCTTGATCCCCTTTGTTACGGAGAAAAATTCCTATGACAGAGTAACCGTAGAAATCAATCCCTTCCTGATATGCAAGAGAAATAAAACATCTAACACTAAAGGATCTCAAAGCATACCTTATTCTGGATGGTTGATGTAGATCCCCATTGAGCTTTTCCAATCCCGCTTGTGTTAACAATTTTCTCTCTCAACAATCATCAAACAAGAAAAGCATGCTATATAATGGTGTTAGACCTACTCTAGCATATATAATCAATAATGTATAAGCAATTAAAATCATCCATGGATTCAATATTAATTTAAATGCACATCATTGGACAGGAAAAGATATTTCTATTAATATAAATTAGAGATTACAAGAATGACAACCTCTATCGGCACGTCTGTGAACTGAAGAAACTGATTCCTCCACCTGGGCCTCCACCACCTCAATCCTCCATCTCTCGATAGAAAGCTCACAAAAAAGGAAATATTGGGAAGAACACCAAGTGCTCCAAGGGACAAGGGGATGTAGACTCAAGTATAAGCAAGCTACAACAACAATGGACTATAGTTTTCTTGCTCTTCAATTCCTCTCCTTTCAATGTATCCAAAGGGTTCCTTATATAGTGCTTCAATGG
>LPNX010750923.1:823151-835374 GCA_001517045.1 Pseudotsuga menziesii
ATGCTTGACAGGAAACTATCTATCCTTTCATACCAAGCTCGAGGAGCTTTTTTAAGACCATACAAGGCCTTCTTCAACTTGCAAACGTCAGTATGTCTATTTTCAACTTCAAATCCTTGTGGATGTTCTATGTATACTTCTTCTTCAATCACACCATTCAGAAAAGTCATTTTCACATCCATCTGGTGTAAGTCCCACTTCATCATGGATGCAAGTGCCATGATAGCTCTAATCGAAGTATATCATGCTACTGGGGCAAATGTCTCTTCATAATCAATTCACTCTTTCTGAGAGAAACCTCTGGCCACAAATCTTGCTTTATACTTCTCGATACTTCCGTCAGCTGCATGCTTTATTTTGAATATCCATTTGGAGGATACTATACTCTTTCCTTTTGGTTTGGGAACTATATCCCATACATCATTCTTCATTATTGACTGGTTTCTTTAGTCATTGCTTCTACCCATTCTTTCTTCTATACCACTTCTTCGTAGTTTGTAGGTTCTTGATCTACAAGATCTCACATCAAGGCTACATAGTTGGAAAAAGTATTAGGTTTCTTTCTTTCCCTTGTGGAGCCTTTAGGAGCTCCATATATTTCTGCCTCTCATATAATTTCTCTTGTCCAAGCATGCTTTCTCTTTCTTGATATCTCCATCATAGGAGGTTCTTGTGGTTCTGCCATGTCATGTTCTTGAGGAGCTTCATCTTCAGGGAGACATGTAGTTTCTTCATTTCTAGGAGGTGTCTCTTCTTCATACACTTCTTCATGTTGGCACTTCTTGGATCTCTTGAGGGCTTCCTCTGCATCGAATGTCGCATCTTGACTGATTTCCATATGATAGAATCCAGGAATGTAAATTCTAAATGCTTTGGATACTTCACAATATCCAACAAATCTCCCTTTCTTTTCAAAAGGGTCGAACTTGGTTCTTTTCTCTTTTGGTCTATGAATATATACTGGACAACAAAATATTTTGAGGTGACTTACCTCAGGCTTCTTTCCCGTGAACATCTCTTATGGAGTCTTGAATCCAATAGCACTATGAGATATTCTATTCTATACATACACAACAGTTCTTGCTGCTTCTGCCCATAGATGCATTGGAAGATCTTGATCATATATCATTGTCTTCACTGCCTCCATGATGGTTATGTTCTTTCTTTATACAACCCCATTCTGTTGAGGATTGTAGGGAGTAGTTAGTTCCCTCTTGATTCCAACATCTTTGCAAAAAGCTTCAAACTCTTTTGAGGTATATTCTCCACCATTATCAGATCGGAGTGGCTTGATTCTCTTGTCTGAAAGATTCTCTATCAAGGCTTTGAACTCTTTGAATTTCTCAAACACTTCACTCTTTTCTTTCAAGAAGTATATCCAAGTTTTTCTTGAAAATTCATGAATAAATGTGATATAATATTCAAAGCCACTTAGGGATGTAGAAGACATTGGACCACATACATCTGAATGAATCAATTCCAACGAGGCTTTTGTTTTTGTTTCGCTCTTCGGAAATGGATTCTTGATGTTCTTTCCCTTCGCACATCCTTTGCAAATGCCTTCATGCTTGATCTTCATGTCTAGTAATCCTGTCACTACTTTGTTCACATGAGGTAAAGCTTTGTAATTAATGTGGGCAAGCCTTCTATGCCATAATTCACTAGGGTTAGTGGACTCATGAACAAAGGTTGTTTCTGAGTGCCCCTTGAGTTTATACAAGCCTCCTTCTTCTTCACCAATGATGATTTCATCTTCAATATTCTTTCCTTTGGGCCACATGAGTACTTGGCCATCTATGAAAGAAACTCTAAATCCTTTCTTATCTAAAGACGAGATAGAAAGTAAATTCTTCTTTAGACCAGGCACATATAATACATCTTTCTTTTTTTGGGAATTACCTGAATCAAGTTTGTAGCTTGCTTCACCAACTCCTTTGATCAGATATTGATAGTCATCTCGTAGGGATACTTTCTGAGGAGAGATATTTTCATCAAGTTTGGACAGAGTTTTCTTTTGACCCGTCATGTGCTTTGAAGCACCACTATCAATGAGCCGAGTGTCTTCTCCAGGTGTTATAGACCCAAAGAGTGCAGCGAATAGTACATACTCTTCTGCATCTTCTTCTCTTGCTTGCTTTCTTGGATGTCTTTCCTCTTCTTCTTCTTCATCCTCATATTCAGCTAGATGAACATGATAGATTTTGTTGTTGATATTATTCTTATATTCCCGCTTCTTCATAGGACAATTTTGTGCAATGTGTCCTATCTTATCATAATGAAAACATTGAAAACCAGAGTAGTCTATATCTGGAGGATTTTCCCTTTTTCTTTGGATTCTTCTGGGAGGTTGAGACTCCTTGAAACTTCTTCTCTTGAAGTTAGATTGACTTCTTCTTTTCTTGGTGTGATTGGCTAGGGATTGATCATCTTCCTTTAGTAAGGCTTCTCTGTTTTCTACTCTAGTCTCTTCTTGAATGCAATCTTCCCATACCACATCAAAATTCATGCTTTCTTTTCTGGCACACATCATCTGGATGAAGGACTCCTAGGGTCTAGTGAGACCATTGAGAGTAGTCATAACCAGTTCATCTTCATCAAGCTTATCTCCAATAGCTTCTAGTTTCTCTTTGATCTAAGAAACCCTTGTGAAGTAGTCCTGAATGGATTCTCCATGAATCATCTTGATGCTTTTTAGTTGAGCTCTCAGATTCATCTTTTTGTTGATGTTTCTTCCCTCATACATTCTGGAAAGGGCACCATACATTTATTTTGGATTCTTCTTGGATGACAATTGAGGGATCAAGTGATCCTTGATGGAGTCAACAATAATCCTTTGTGCCCTAATCATATCCTTTCAGTGCTTCTCCTTGGATTCATCTTCTTCAGGTTTTGAAACTTCTTCTTTGACATACTTATCAAGATCATTCTCTTAGAGAATGAGGCCAATCCTGTATTTCCATGCTTGGAAATTCTCTATGCCTTCTATCTTGTCCTCAAGCTTAGTGCTTGGGGACATCTTGTCAGAAAATCACAAAAAAAAAAGAAATTTTGCGGAATGAGAAACTGAACTTACCAAGAGACACGCTTGAATGAGGTGAGTTTATTGGTGTGCTTGGATTCTAGGGATTTCAACTCTTCACCTTCTAAATCAAACTTGAAGATTCAGCTTCTGCAGCTTTCTGGTTTAGTAGTTTTTTGGTGCAACTGTCAAACTAGGGTTTGACTTTCCCAAGGACTCACACACCCAAAAACCTTGATTCCAGGCTCCAAAAGATGTGCTCTGGGAGGGCGCAACTTTTTATGCAAGCAGTTTTCTAAAACTCAAAATTTTTCCCAAAACCCAATTTCTTTCTGGGAGAGAGAGAGGGTTATTTCACCTTGTGAAAGCTGTCCTATTCAGGCTAGCTCTGATACCATGTTAAATTCTCATATGCTAAGCTATATCATCAGTATTTCATTTCAATTTCATAACAAAAGCATATAAATAGGATCACTGAAAGAAACAGTATCATAAGAACAACACAAATTTATCCTGGGAAAACCCTAAAGGGAAAAACCCAGCAGAAGCTTCCTCAATATAGATGCCCCAAAATATAAAAGGTAAAACCAAAAGACTGATCAAAGACTTATCCTCCTCCTTCTCCAACTACTTCTCTCTCCTTCACTAATGCGCTACACAAGTGAGTGTGTGTGTTCCAAATGAGGAGCGCCACACCTCTATTTATATTCATCCGTTCACTTTAATAATTAATTCCGACATGTAGGCTCGAGTTAATCATGTAGGCTCGAGTTAAACATGTAGGCTCAAGCAACCACAATTGGGGTGCTAATGACCCAAATTTACAATTTGAGGGGACTACCTCATGACTCTTATTAGTTCTTCTGATTAGAAGCATCGGGGTACAAATTAATACAAGTGGTTCTCCCGGTAGGACCATCGGGGACCACAAAAAGTACATATAGAATATTCTTCGAAGTTACAATATTTCAACACAAACATAGCCACACATAACTGTTGGATATGAACAAAACATTTATGGAAAACTAAACGAAATGGATGAGGGGAAAACAACCCTATATGTGTAGATACTTTTTCAAGAAACGTTCTTGGGCTTCCCAAAGGTAAAAATGACATCATCGAACCATAAGATCGTGGTCTATTCTCCCATCCGCTGGGCATTAATAGAAATGGAATTTGCAACCACAAATGACCCAATAAAATGGGGAAAACATCCCTCTGACAACAATTCTATTTTCATAAACTTCTAGGGGTTTCACGTGGGAAAAAATGGACTCAACAACCACCCAAAAATTGTGGGACTCTTCTCCAATTTGTTAGCAACCCAGAAATGAGTTTCCCAACTTGGAGAAAATAGGAAAAATGTGAGGGAAATGAAAAACATTCTCCAACTACATGAGGGAGGAAAAAATGACCTCTCAAATCCCCCAAACCGGTATCACTGCTATACATTCACACAACCATACCCAAAAACGAAATCCCCAGCCATGGGGAATGGGAAAACACCATAAATCGTGAGGTAGAATTCCCTAGCTATCTCCAGCTGCATGAGGAAGAAAATACATGGGTGCATAATGGATTGGGTGCCCTTTTCCAAATATTTTCTTGGCCCATAATTCAAAATTTGTTTTCCCAAAAATGGGTGGCTTCCCCAATACGAATTTGACTCTCATGCCTTGCCCATCCCAAGGCAATAACTTCCTTCACTAACCTTAGATGACTGAGCATAAAGAAAAAAAAGGGTAGCTGACAACTTAATGGGTTCTCTCATAGACATTTGGCTTTTCCCCATGGCCCAAGGGTTTGATTATTTCCCCCTCCCTATTCCTTGTGAAATCATTCCCCCATCTCTTTAACATTGCGGTGCATAGCTAGTTGTGGTATTTTTATTAAATTTAATTTTACATTATGTCTCAAAAAACATTGTGCATGGATAGCACATAAACTTGTGGAAACTGAACCCAAGTGATAGAACAATAACACTCACAAAATTGCTAATCAAACATGCAAAATTCACACCAAAGGAAACTGAAATTGGAGCATAACACTAATCTGTATTGAGTAAGTGTACAATATCCAGCCTTATGAACTAATAGGATGCTCAAATATATAATTACATGAGTGGTTCAAAAGCATAAGGATGCTATTCGAATTGGTAAAAAAAAGGCTTACCCAAACTAGTCAAATCCCCCATAGGTGCATAAAGCACTTTCCAACTCTATGAAGATGATCACGAATTTGATAAAGAAAGTGGGAAAGCTAAAGAGGGATGGAAAGACAACTCATTCATGCTTTTAATTGGAGAAAAGAGGGAGGATGATGTTGGAAAAAAATAAGGCAGTTACACCTAGAATAGCTTTTCCTTTTGCCTTAAAACTGATGTAAACCAAGGCATATTTCAGAAAAAGTAGAACTGCGCTTTAGTAACTAGGAATAAAAGTAGACTTGCTAAAATTAGTTTCCAGTATGTTTTCCAAGTGCTTTGTGACCTAGTTTTAGCATGTGTGGACTTTTAGGACATGTGGAAGACAACTAGCATAGAATGGAATCTAGGAATCTAGGTAATAACAAAAAAATGATTAATTAATGTCAAATCTAGGAAACTATGGGTTGATTATTCTAACACCCCCCTTAAGCCTAACTTTATGAGTAAATATAAGAAAAATATAGGGCCTAGCAACAAGGCTTAGTCACCATTTACATATTGCTTGTCCATACAACCAAGGAAAGAGGCAAAAACCCAGTGGGAAAAATCCTCCCATAAAACATGGACATGAAACAAAATTTGGAAATCTTGTCATCAATCATGCTTCATAGCATGATAAAAAATCCCCAGTAGTGATTTGAGGTTGCTGAAGGTATTCTCACGAAATACTTTGGTGAAGATGTTTTCTACTTGTTCTGAAGATGCACAAAAGAGTAGAGCAAAGGTACCATCATGCACAAGCTCTATGATGTAGTGCATATGGATCTCAACATGCTTGGTTCACTGTCTCTGAACTGGATCATTGTAGATTCGAATGGTGCTCTAATTATCATAGTAGATAATAGCTGAATACTCTGATTCAAAGCCACATTCTTCAAGTATCCCCTGCAACAATAAACATTGAGTTGCTACATTTACAAGTCCTCTATACTCTGCTTCTGTAGATGAGAGTGTTATGGCACTCTACTTCTTGATTGAACAACTTATTGGTCCTTCTACAAGCATGAAAAAATATCCTAATGTATACTTTCAATCTGTTTTTTCACCTTCCCAATAAGTGTCAGTAAATCCAATCCAATCAATATTAGATTTTGCTTTGTAGAACATCCCATGAGTTCTTGTTCCTTGAACAAAGTTTAGGATCCTCTTGGCTGCTCTCCAGTGGATCTCATGAGGTTGATCCATGTATTTTGAATCCACACTAATTGCATAAGATAAATCAGGTCGAGTGTGTGTAAGATAAAGAAAACACCCAATCAACTGCCTATACAGTGTATTATTTACCATAGGAGAAGAACCTGCTTCTTCAAGCTTAACTCCTGAAAGGAATGGAGTCTATCTTGGATTGCAATATTTCATGTTGAACTTGATGAGAAAATATGAAGCATACTTGGACTGATGTACTTTTATTCCATGTTGGGATTGAGCAATTTCGAGACCCAAGAATTAGCTCAGCAATCCCAAATCTGTCATGAAAAATGCATGGTTCATTGCATCCTTCAAGGAGGCAATCTATTTCTTTGAACTTACTATAATTAGTAGTTCATCCACATATAAAATAATAATCATCAAAGAACCATGAATTAGCTTCAAATAAACATTCATATCAGACTTTCATCAAACAAAACTCAATGACAGTAGAAAGCCATCAATTTTGGCATACCAAGCCATGGGGGCTTGCTTGAGCCCATATAATGATTTCTTTAACTTGCACATTAAATATGGATTAGAAACAAACCCTTAAGGTTTATACATGTAAATATCTTCAGTGAGATATCCATTTAGGAATGCACACTTCACATCCATCTGATGTACTTCCCACTGCTTCGAAGAAACAATGGCTGGAGCTAGCCTTATGGAGTCCATCTTTGCCACTGGTGCAAAGGTTTCATTGTAGTCAATACCATGTACTTATGAGTAGCCCTTGGCTACCAATCTTGCCTTATATTTCAAATGTGAACCATCAATAACAAACTTATTCTTGAAGACCCACTTACACTGAACTAGCTTCCTCCCTGGGGGAAAATCATCCAGTTCCCAAGTGTTGTTCTTCTGGAGCGAGCTGAATTCTTCTTTCATGGATTTTTTCCATCTTGGATCATGTGATACATATTCATATGTATGTGAATATGATTCAACCATCAAATATCACTTCTTATCAAATAGAGGATCTTTCACACAAAGGGCACTCTCAAATTGAGATCTAGTCCTCCTAGCGTCATTAGGATTTCGAGCTAGTTCCCCAGCTGCATGAATGGTATTTGATGCACATTTTGGTATTGTAGTACTGTTAGGATCTGAAATCAAATATTTATTATCAAAAATATCAGAATCAACAAACTCATTAGTCTCTTCACTTACAATCAATGGTTCTGGTGATCAAGAGGACTCTCCAACTTCAACTGCTACTAAAGGCTCTTCTTCGAAATGAACACTTCTTTCAATGAAATATTTATTAGTGCTCAAGTTGATCATATTGTACCCTTTTGAATCTTAAAAATACCCAAAAAATAGGCACTCTTGGCTTTGGGGTTGCAAATCCTTCCTCTTTTCAGTTGGAATTCTAGCCAAAGCCTTTGAGCAAAAAATCCTAAAATGGGTCACATTTGGCTTGTTCCCACTCCGAGCTTCAAAAGAAGTAGTACCATCAAGATACTTATGAGGCACCCTATTCTAGATGTAGGATGCATAGTTTATAGCCTCGGACCAAAACTTTGGTGGCAAATTCTTAGCCTCCATCATGCAGGTTGCCATCTCTTTCAATGATCTGTTCTTTCTCTCAGTAACACCATTTTGTTGTGGTGTGTAAGGGATCAAATGCTGCATCTGGATACCTGCATCTTTAGAATACTGAATGAAATTAGACTTGACATATTCACCACCATTGTCAGATCTGAGGATCTTTAGTCTCCTCCTATATTGGTTCTCAACCAAGGCTCGAAAGACCTTGAAGAGGTCAAAAAATTTAGACTTGTGCTTTAGGAAATAGACCCAATAGAACCTGGAAAAGTCATCTATGAAGGTGAGTGCATATTTTGCTTGACTCATAGACATATGAGGGATTGGACCAGAAATGTCACTATG
Organism: Pseudotsuga menziesii; assembly: GCA_001517045.1. Classification (NCBI taxonomy): domain Eukaryota; kingdom Viridiplantae; phylum Streptophyta; class Pinopsida; order Pinales; family Pinaceae; genus Pseudotsuga; species Pseudotsuga menziesii. The sequence continues at coordinate 831,461 of LPNX010750923.1, forward strand.
GATCAAATTAAGAGGTGCAGAGGTGCTCTCATGCCTAGCTCTCTCATATTTGTGCTCTAGGTGTTTTCCTAGGATACAACCTTGACAAGATCCCTTAGAAAACTTGACCTTTGGTAACCCTATGACCATATATTTTTCACTCAAGTCAGAAAAACACTTATAGTTCAGATTGCCAAATATTTCATGCCAAATCTTGCTTGCTTCATTAGCATGAATCAGAAGAGCAGAGGGGTTTGAGTAGGGTAGAAAATGGGAAAACTTGTATACCTTCGAAGTGTGATCAACAACACCTTTTGCTATGACTTTACCATTCGAAATCTCAGTGATTTCAACATCATTAGGGGAGAAGATGACCTTCTTTGGAGACCCACTGTGAGTCATCTGATACACTGAAAAGAGATTAGAGGCAAGACCTAGACCATACAACACATTATTGAAATTACCATGGTCAAGATCAATCCTACCCTTCTCCAAACCGTCAGTGAGAGAGTCATCTCCCAAAACTATTGGTGGAACTTTCGACATGTAAAGAGAGGAGAATGTCTCCTTTGTCGAAACCATATGTCTAGAAGCTCTAGAATCAATGATGAAGCTAGGTGAGCTTGATGTGCCAGCAACAAAGGCATGTACTCTCTCTCTGTCTTCTGAATTTGATCCTCCTTCCCTCTTCTTTGCGCAATCAGGAAGGGAGATGTTATTCTTCTCCAGGAGTTGGGTCAACATGTAAATTTGCTTCTTCATACAAGAGCTCTGAGGATGATAGCCCTTACTACAGTATGTGCACTTGCTAATTTCTCCTTTATTCTTCTTCTTCTAGGATTTATTCTTGGAGTATTGGGGCTCATCTTGAGACTTGTTCTTGTCTCTCTTTTGCTCAGGTGTATTTTTATCTTTTTTCTTGCTTTTTGAATCCACCCTTAAATCGCCAGCAACCAAAGCTTGGTCTTTGGAAGGTTTGATGGTGCCCATCATCACCAACTTATCTTGCTCCTGTGTGAGGGATTCCATGAACTCTGGAAGCTTAGGCATCTTCCTAGCTCATGTTGTTAACTTGGTGGCATGGAAGGTCGAAACAAACACTGAGTAGTCAGGACCAAGCTTAGAGAGTATGGCCAAGACTAGTTTCTCTTCCTTCTTTTCGATCGCACACTATTTTAGCTGCAAAACAAGGGCCTTAAACTTAGAAAAGTAGAGTTGCAATGACTCGAAGCTACTAGGACTCAAGGATATCAGCTCATTCTCGATTTGGTGTCCTCTCATCTCATCTATATTTCCAAAAATATCTTCAAGCTTCTCCCAAAATTCATTAGGTGATGTCAATCCATCAAGATGGAAGAGGAGGTCTCTTGAAATTCTCAGACACAAAAGACCATAGGCCTCATCCCTCCTGTTGTGCCATTTAATTTTCTATGTAGCTGCATTGGGATCTGCCTTAGTTTCCATGGTCAACCTATAGATACCTTTCTCTCTCAAAAATATCTCCATATCATCTTTCCACTCAAATAAATCGAATGGAGTCAAGATGATCTTCTGAGATTGGTCCATAGCTCAGTAATTGTTCCCTCCAGTCAGCAGAATGCGCTCCCAGTCAAGATGTTGAACCTGCAATAGAAATATGGAAGGAGATAAATTGATCTACAAAGGATATGATACCATGTGGAAATTGAACCCAAGTGATAGAACAATAACACTCGCTAAATTGCTAATCAAACATGAAAAATTAACACCAAAGGAGACTAAAATTGGAGCATAACAATAATATGTATTCAGTAAGTGTACAATATCCAACCTTATGAAGTAATAGGCTGTTCAATTATATAATTACATGATTGGTTTGAAAGCATAAGGATGTTATTCGAATTGTTCAAAAAGCAGGCTTACAAAAACTAGTCAAATCCCCCATAGGTGCATAAAGCAGTTTCCAAATCTATGAAGATGCTCATGCATTTGCTAAAGCAAGTGGGAAAGCTAAAGAGATATGGAAAGAAAACTCATTCATGGTTTTAATTGGATAAAAAGAGGGAGGATGATGTGGGAAAAAAACAAGGCAGTTACACCTAGACTAGCTTTTCCGTTTTCCTTAAAACTATTGTGAAGCAAGGCAGCTTTCAGAAAAAACAAAATTGCACTTTAGTAACCAGGAATAAAAGAAGATTTGCTAAAATTGGTTTCCAGGATGTTTCCCAAGCACTCCATGACCTAGTTTTAGCATGTGTTAACTTCTAGGACACGTGGAAGACAACTAGCATAGAATGGAATCTAGGAATCTAGGTAATAAGACAAAAATGATTAATTAATGTCAAATGTAGGTAAATATGGGTTGATTATTCTAAAAAAACTATCAGCATCAATTTTAATCGCCGAAATATAAAACAATAAACCCATGGTGGGGCCTTTTCCTTGAGCTTCACACCATGATTTAATACAATATTTACGCCCGTACACCCGTACTAGAAATTGACCTGTTACATGCTTCATTAATTTATCATTTTTGGTTTGTAATTCCTTGCATTTGGACTCCCAAGCTTGAGATTTGGCTTCCCAAGTTTTTCTTTATTGTTCTCTTTTCAATGCTAGATTTTCTAGGTTTTTATTTTTATTTTTCAATCCAGTTAGTTGTAAATATTTCAGGATAACTTGGACATAGCCTAGACAAATGTTTTCTCACTGGATTTAGCTGTAGGAGGAATAATTTTGAATTCTAATTCTTTTTCCTTGTCCTGTAACTCTTTTTCTTTCTCATGCAGCTTCCTTTCCATTTCATCAATTTTTTCTTTCATGGTCTTCTCACTCTCTACCACAAGATCCATGCCTTTTCTCCACTGTTCCTCTTTATCAACAAATTTTAACAATTTATCCTTACAATCAATCAACTCATTATTCAATATTTCCTTTTCCTTCTCTATTTCAGCTAATTCAGGTCCATGTATCAGTTGTGTAGCAGGTACTTTTATCTTTTTTTCAACAAGTGTATAACATTCAAATTTTCATTCAACAACTTCTGTATCCCCACTCCCTTGTCAGCTTGCCTCTCAGCAGCCAGTAGATCTGTCTGCAACTTCTTTATTTGTGTCTTGTGGGCATTTATCTCCACCTTTTCCCCTCTCAACTGATTTTAAATCTTTCTTTTACTGGTATGGAACTTTGATAATCTTGAGGTAGCCTTCAACATATCAGTAAACAAAATATCCCCTGTTTGCTTGTGCAAATGTATCATGTTAGGGATAGGTATATTTTTCAGGCCCAACTTCATTTCGAAAACTCTATTCTTATTTAACAAGGCCAAGTTTAGAGTATTTTGGGAATAATATCTAACATAAATAAGGTATACCTCTTGATTAGATATTTTCCTCACTTATGAATATAACTTCAAAGTTTCCTCTGAAGTTATATCTTTGGTTTCTTTGTATTTTTCCAACAATTCTATCTTGTTTTTGTGTGAGAAATTCAAAATGGCAAGTGATTAATTCGAAGCATAGGAGAATCTATGAGCATTAATGAGGTTCACAAATCAAATTTGGGTGCAATATTCAACAAAAACCATCAAATTATAGTTAAATTACACACAATGATAGTTGGAAACAAGATAATTTTGGACTGTTTAACTCTAAAATTGATATTAACAGATTTATAAATACATCATAAGTGTTTTTAATGGATTTGGAAACCAATTGTGAGCAAAAATCCCAAAATTGCCAAATTGGCATCAAACCCCCCTAGGTGGGCCAATCTCGTCCCAAATCTCTCCAAATGGCCACAAATTGCTGAAGTGGCATGGATGATGTGTGATGGGTCAATTATTACACATTGAAAAGCGTGGGTGTGGAAAACTGGATGGTTTAGACTCTCAATGCAACATTAATTGCACCAAATCAAGCCAAATTTGGGCAAAATCCCACTCTAGCGCCCCAAGT
>LPNX010750923.1:873717-903518 GCA_001517045.1 Pseudotsuga menziesii
TATTTTGCCACCGTAATGGTTTGATATAGATGTTGGATTTTCACCTAATGGTTTCTCAATTTGGGAGAGTGAATCCTAATTATTCTAGTCACTCAAGTGCTTTTGATACATCTTGACTGATCGGACGAACCGCATCCAAGTGCAGAGCATACACACCGGAGTCTTGTCGATTTTAGTAAATTTTGAGATGGGTGTTCTTGTTTAAAAGAAAACCCTCCAGGAACCTCTTTCGATCCAAGTGGATCTAAATCGGGGAATAAAGGAGGGGTTAAGTTTATTAAAACTAAAGAAACAGTTGATGAAAAAGAAAACCAAGATACACAATGCCGGTTCTCTAATTAGTCCTACCACGCATTTCTTTCCCCTTTCGGGTCAATCGGGAAGTCGTGGGTAAGTATTAAATTATTTTGAAACCTTAGATATGGAATATGTAAATGATAATAAATCAAAGTATACTACCCTACAGATTAGAACTACGCTAGATTGCAAAAAAAAAGGAACGGAAAGCAAAAAAGACACAGACGCAAATCCCCCCCAGGGGGGATGGTGAATAGGCTCAAAAGACCCTATTCAAAAGGACCTTTTATTTTTATTAGCAGTGATTTAAAATATCAACAAATTGAAATTGATGCACTTTGGTCCTTGTTATTTGGGATCCAAAGGCTTACAACAAGTTTGTAACAAGCTAGAATTAAAACATAGCGGTGGGGAAGCTTCCGGGAAACTCTGGTTTGTCCAAGAGTCGAAAATTGGGCAGAGTCTCCTTCTCTTTTTTGTTAGACCTGCTAAAAAACAGTGAGAAATTAAAATCAAATGTTCCCAAACACACTTTAAAAATGTTTTGGGTCACCACATTAGTTACCAAAAAAAAACTAAGTAAAAATTTGTTAAGTTGGGGTAATCTAGTTTTGCAAAAAAAGGAACCAAGGAAAGCAAGCTTTCCTTGGGATCTTGGCTTGCTATTTGGGAAGCCAATGAGATGTGCACTTTTATTACAGAATATGAAACTTTAAAGTACAGCAAAGGAAACTACCTTAAAAGCAAGCTACAAATTTTCTTTAAAATGCTTGCAAAAAAGAGGATAATTTCAGCTAGATCTCTTAAAATATGACTTTATATGCAAAACGAAACTGAGATCTAAAATTAAGAAAGGATCTTACTAACTATATCTATATGTAATTTTCCTTGTGAGATAGATTTAAGCAATAAGATTCTTTAAAAGTAACCAATTTGAAGAGAAATTACGATTTTGGAGGAAGAGAGAGAAAGAGTGTTGGAAGCCTGGGAATGTTGGGCTTTGGAGTCTACTTTGGTGGAATACTGAGGGACTATGTCATTCAGAAGATCTTGAAGATGAGGAAGATTCAAACCAGCTCAACCTCTTCTACAAGTGATATCACTTGCAACTTAGAAATCCTTGCACAAATAGATGGTTAAAACATAGGTGCTGCTGGAAGAGATAATTGGAAAGCATGCAATTAAACTTAAAATACATACAACTCCAATAGATCTGAAAAAAGCAGCAGTAAGAGCATAAATCAAACTAGAATAAACTCTTACCCTAATAGGAGGGAGCTCTCTCCTTCAAGGCCAACAATTAACCAACAAAAGAAGTGATAAATAACACAGATTATATGTCATAACCATTTGACAATCACTATCCACACATGAAGAGAATTGCACCATAGATCTTGCCTCCAAAGCTTCTTTATTCCATAATAATAAAAAATAAAATATAAGAGCAACAACACCTAAATCCAAGTTCTAACTAAATTGGAAGAGGCTGCTTGTGCTTTGATTTATACAAAAACCAGGAGATCCAGCCCAGGGGGGCACAAATCCCAAGGAGATAGACCACTGTAGCTGAATGAGAGTCCATCAATGCCTGGTCTGTGTCTAACTGAGCCAGATCTAAGTCTCATTGAGTGCAACTATCAATTGGAGAGCTGATCTGACTGAAACCTCAACCTGTTGACTGAAGCATCCACCAAAACTCATCCAGATGAGCCCAAACATGTGGAGGAGAGAGTGAGGGAGAAATTCCCCATAAAGGATGCTGGATATCACCTCTGGATCTGATTTGATCACCTCCTTTAGTCAATGATTTGTCAGATCCAGTCAATCTAGTTCAGATCTGTCTGATTTCAATCAAATTGGCTGAGAATCGATTGATCTATGATTTTGGATTTGCTCCATTATTCATCAATTTATTAATTAAAATAATCAATAAATGATTTTTTGGGGCTTTCTGACCTGAGTGATGGAAAATCACTCAAAACTAGGAAATAGTGGGTCCATGGGTTTACATGGCGCTCTTAGCTTGAAAATGAGCACCTACATGACTGAAACTGATTATTTGGCCCACTTTTATTACAAAATCATTTTTTCCAATTAAACTATTAAAAAAATAGTCTAAGTTTTGGAAAAATTAAATTTTAATAAAAAACACTAAAAAAATAAAAAAATTAAAAAAGTTGAAAAAACCTAGGGGGACTTAGACATGTTCATATGACTTGACCATGATGCCTAGAATGGTTATACATTGACACATAGACTCTATTAACCTCAATAGGCATAAATGCCAAGTCGACCACCCCAACTTTGGAGGTATGGAGTGAAAAACTCAGAAATTATCAGTCGTTTATTCAACAACCAATAATAACCAAGGGAAAAACACCCTGGGCTGATCAGATTGACAAATAAAGTCTAAGAGATCGAGTCTTTTATAGACACTATCATGCTAGAACATTAATTACAATTCCCCCATGGGGTATGAACATGTGATATAGTACAACAAAGCTTCCTAGAAGCAAGACTGAAGGTCTTCTGAAGTCCGAACAAGTTATCCTTGTCCGGTTCACCAAGATCACTTGATAAAAAACCACTAAGTACAACTTAGGTGGCAACATTCTGGCTCCAACTGTGGGACATGTGCTCGATCTGGTCATAGGGCAAGGAGAGGATACGAGAACACTAGAATCTCTGGTTTATATAACCTGTAAAAATATCTCAACTTGACAAGAAAACCTCAGTAGCACAAGCTTTACATAAAAAACCAAATGAATCGTTAAGCTGATTTATTTAAACAAAATAAATGTAAGTAACTGAAAAAGATGTTTGACTATAGCTAAGTACAAAAAAAAATGGGGAAAGTAAATGCTCTTTTTCAAGGAGATTATTTTCCTACTCTAAGCATGATATAAAAAGGGTTAAGTGTAATCATAAATCCAATGTAACCACCTAAGAATTTTATTAACATAAAAAAAAATTTCTTGTCTTTGGTTACCAGCCAAAGTAAGGATAATTTATTCAAAAAATGCAAACCTGCGTGATGATCCGGAAGGGGCGAGATGGATGGGAAATCATAGGCATGAATAATGTCGTCAAACGTCCTCCCAAACTAGTAAGTGCTTGCGCATGCTACTTTTATCCATGACTAGATAGGGTTGATGTACAAATCGAAATGATGAGGCAGATTGACTACACCATCATACTAATCATCAAGGCTTACCGGATGACAATTCACTGTATAAGCCCCAAGCGGATCTAAATCATGAGGAAACTCTATATGTGAAGATGATAGTTGAGACTGATATTCTACTAACTGCATCACATCTGTCTTTTCACAACACTACTTCTCCGTGTCTTTGTTATTGATACCTTTGTGCGGCTCTGCATGATATGACTCTGAATGATCATATAAGAGTTTTGAATGCTACTTTTACATACTAGGATTTTCCAAGGTCTCCATATCCATGCTTCCCTGTATGGAAGTATAGTAGATTGGACTTCCACAAATTTCTAAATAGACACTCCCCTTGCGGGATATAGCATAGATAGGATTCTTATTAAGATATCCATAAAAATCCCAATAGTCATCACCATCATCTATGTTAGATGTGATGGATTCCCCATTGCTGATATCAAGTTTCGATATCAAGTTCTCTTTGTCTTCATTACTGATACTGATATATGGCTCAGATTGATCATGTGGATAAACTGCATGCTCCTTTTTTATATCAAAGTTTCCCAAGGCCACATGGTCCATGCTCTCTCCTTTAGATATGTCATAGACAGAAAAATCAACAAAACCATCAAAAGTTTCTTGTTCATTATTTTCCTCTTTATTCATGTCATAGATTGGATTTTCCATGAATGTCCAAGACTCATCAACATCTTTGTCGGGGATAAGGGAGTCTTCATCACTTGGATCATGCTCCAAGTTATACTTGTCCTCATTTTCATACTCATCTTCTTCAGAGAAAAGGTCACAAGGTAGTAAACCTTCCAGACTGTCATCATTATATGGAGAACACATAGCAGTCCCGTCATGTATATTATAGTTTTCATCATAAGTTTCACTATAATATTCTGCAATGGTTTCATCCTCAGCCTTGTACTATTTAGATGGTGGAAAAGGGTAGGTCTGGCCTACCATGTATATATGATCAGGCTTGCTTGAAGTTGTTTCCTGATTACTGACCTTAGGAAGTCCATGTTCCATGACTTGATTTGCAACATAACAAGTGCTTTCTTAGTGGAATTGTTCACAGGGTCTACACCATGGAATTACTTCTTCTACCATGTTAGCTGAGTCTAATTGGTTTGGAATCCTAGGTTCTTGCTGAGGAAAATTCTTTTGATACATATGATTTTGCCTAAGCTGAAAGTTCCTAGGTGTCACGTCCTCGTCCCTCAGACAGGCGAAGAGGACGCGACGAACATCAAACACGGCCGGGCAAACAGCCCCATGAGCATAAACAAAAATCAATTACTGAAATGGAGAGCTTAAACAGGCATCATAACAGGAATGCCAAACATACAAGAATGCACAGATGCATAATCCAAGATGCACAATTCTTCAATCATACAGCGGAAGCAAACATACATTCCAGCATTAATCATGTTCATTATAATTCATTTGTCATCAACATAATTTGCAGAGATGAAATATAGACAGCAGGCTTATCTTTTAGTGAAGAATTCCGCAACCAGCTATGTCGCTGCAACGTTCCACCCAACCATAGGCCAGCGTGCTCATAAACCTCTCAGCAATGCTGCCACCCCCGAGCTAGGCATGATTCCTCAAGGACTAAGGGGACAAAGCGGCTTACACATAGCCAAGGGGACACAAAACAGCCAAACCAACACCGCTGGGTTTATCAGGCTTCACAGATTGGCCAAGCCAGCATAGTCCGAAGACCAACCACTACATACCAGCAGCGAAAACACCCTTCACAACCCTATGAAGAAGGAAACACAACCGGGGATAATCCCAAACAAAAAATGAGCATAGCTCAAACTCACAAGGCAACTCAGAGTTGGTTTTGGCCCTAACGTGGCCAAAACAACTCAGCAACAACACCCAAACCAGGGTATATCAGCAGCCACAACACACAATGAAGGATAACAACAATCCACAGTCCCAAAACAGGGAAGCTTAGCCAACAGATTGGAAATCAACAGCCCACAGCACACCCAATTCCTCCAGGTAACAACTGGGCATGTACACAGTCCCAAACAAAGGAGAATTCCAACTCCAACAGTCCGCAGAGGAAGACTCAACTAACGGATTGAAAACCATTGTGGCCCAAAACGTAATTGGACGCCACAACCAACAAAAACGCAGGCAAAACAACACGACCATACCCATGGGTGAGAAGAACATACGGATGGAAAACGTGAACGGCCACAGGTAAGCAGCTCTCCTCCTGGCCACGTGAGATCCAGCAGATCCTCCGCATGTGCGTGAGGATGAGCAAGACTCCCGCCCCTCTGCATGAGGATTCCAGCCTACGCGAGGATGAACCGCATGTCTCTCTGTGCGCGAATCCATAGACCAACGGACAGCGTGAGAGTGAACCACTCTCTGTGCGTGAGGATGAAGGATGTGGCCAGCAAAAATGGGAACAACAGCCCACGAACCACCAAGAGAGCCCCCCAACTGGTGCATGAGAAGAACAACACCGACCTCTGCGTGAGGAAGACAAACCGGCAGGGTGAGAATGGAGGCATGGGTGCGTGAGGAAGAACATACCAGCCGTGAGAGCAACCGACCATGGGGAGAATGAAGACCAGTGTGAGAGAAAATGAAGGTTCTCCACTAGACATGTGTACTGTCCAAATTGACAGCAGCCTGCCAAAACCCATGTTTTTCCATGCTCACGTTTCCTCATGCAATAACTGCCCCCAACTAACAAAGTCAAGACATTGAAGAGGTTGGAGAGGTTGGGTAAGACAAGGCAAATCAACAAGGAAAAGGTGGCAACCCACAAGGTGGTAACATATGGGTTTTTCACCCATAAACCAAGGTTTGACATTCTCCCACCCCTTATCCTTTGGAATCATGCCCTTTTCATTCAACGTTGTACTGCCGTAGCTGGTTGTGGTTTTAGTTTTATTTGATGTGTGTGTTTACATGATGCCGAATTATAATGTGCCTTATAGCACGACATACCATCGGCAACTATCCCTATTGTCGGAACATGCACAACCAAATCGATGGTGGGGCTTTTGCCTTGAGCTCCTCACCACGATTAATCATAATATATACATCATGCAAACGGGGTCAAAACCGGGGACATTACATTCCCCTCCCCCTTGGAATAACACCGTCCTCGGTGTTCCAATACATATATAGAATACATATACAATTGCACATCAAAATTTCAAAATTGCAGATCTGTCCCACGTTCAATCATTTACTTTGAACGTTCAAGACCAAGCCCCTCGGCTTCCATGGACTTTTCCTGATGGTTCTCAGCTTCCAGTTGATCCCAAAGTCTAGGAACTTTGCGGCTATTGCCTTCATCATGTTCCTTCATTGGACAGTCCCGGCGTAAATGATGTCCTCCGCATCTCTAGCATCTTACTGGCTTCTTCATCTTTACCTGCTCAAATTCCTTTGAGTCTTCATGCCTGGACCATTTCTTAGCGGGTTGCTTGGACAATTGTCCCATTGCTGATCAACCTTCCTTTCCTTTGCCGATTGCTCTCAGAAGGCTTTTCACCTCCCTTTGCAAACTAATAGAGTCTTGCAAAATCTGGCGGTTCATTTCACTCTGCCTTTTCTGTAACTTGAGCATCTCCCCAAGATTCTCTTGGGTCTTGGCAGTCATTTGAAGGAGACTTCCAGCTAAGTCCAACAACTTTTGATCTGCTGCCATGATCAATGTGCACCACCTAGTTTCACTTTTCTCACCTGTGAAATCACCATTGAAAGTTTATCAGACCAAGCATAATATAGACATTAAAATCAGTTAGTTAATTACCCAATTGGCACGACAGTCCAAGTTCTGTTAAGGAAACTTTCATGTTTTCCATTCCTTCCCCCAACAGGCACATGAGCTCATTCATGTCCATTCCTGGGCAGGGAATTAACTATTCCAGCATTCACAATTTACTTAAGTAAATATACACATTTCATTCTCAATCATACATGCATTCAACAATCCTTTGTTTTCACAATGCATAAACATATATATATATATATATATATAATCAAAAGGCAAGAGAGAGCAGGAAGAGTCTTTCCCCTCTTTGTTTTGTTCCATCCTGGAACCCACACCATCGCAGTGGCTTTTCATGCTCTCAGCCTCTTTCACTTCACCATGAATGCTGGACCAATCCTACTTGGTCATGACACTTAGTGTCTTTGGTCTATTCCAGACCTCTAAACCATGGAGTCTCTCCACATGGTTTGTCTCGGTTGCTAGGACTCCCCGTCTTACTAGCACCTTTTTCATTACTGCTCATTCCAAGCTTTCCAGGACAGTCACATGTCCACATGCACCTCTAGGATGCTCTCATAGTCCTCGCCTCCAGCGATACCTATATCCAAACATTGAATAATTCACATGTTTAGTTTTATTCTCATTAATTTCTATTTCTAGAACAAGAGATTAAAAAATCATAACCAAATCATATACACATGTATATTCATAAGCAAAATAACCCAACACTTATCTGTATTGTGCGTTTCCTCATTCGTCCACAGGATCCTGCTTCGCTTTGCAAGCCTTGGGATCGCCTATGGACTTAGATGTTAGGTTAGCATGCAGGCTTCTCCTCAACATCGAATAATTAATGTCCATCCAGTACATAACCATGTCAACTGGGCTTGGAACTTTATCATGACCATTTCCAGGTCTAGGATCTACTATGGATCCTTAGGCATATCACAGCCCATCATACACTTATGTCAACAATGACACATATACTTATACCAACATACACTTATATTGACCATAACCCTTACTCTGCAACCCCTCACAACAACCATTTACCATTTTACCTTTACCTTTTCCTGTAGCCTGTCCACACAAGAAACACAAGCAATACAAGCAAACTCATTAGCGTTATTGCTTCAAAAACTATAATCACATTTCATATCATTCACTATCAAGTATTGAGACACCAGGAGTGCGTCCACTCCCTAGAGTGTAATCAATATTGAAAACCTTTTCATGACTCGACATCGGAAAAGTGCGCATTCTCTTCCGGTGTGAGCCATGTCGGCCCTATTCATACTCAAGCAATCGGTCATCATGGAAATAAATCAAAACATGTTCTGCATATGGAAATTTAATAATTAAACATTCATATTCATAGCAAGGGTTACAGAACACTTATCCATTTGCCGTCGCAGTATGCCTTTATATCTGTTAGGCACCGTCAAGGAGTTGGGAAAGGCTGAATGCTAAGCTGGTGAGCTCGCTGCAGAGCTAGGAACACCTACACCAGAACTAGCCTGACTTCTAAGACACCCACACACACCCAACACAAGGAATCAGTCCCTTCTCTGCTACTCAGTCCCTCAGGCCTTGCATTCCCTTCCAGTGCTATCCTGGGGTTGTGGAGAAGAAAGTCAACCCTCTAGCTCTGTCTGTGTGGCTTCCAATCACCAAGTTTAAGCAAACCAAGCCCCCATCCCTGCTTCCTTTTTATGTTTCATATTCACACAGGTCTCACCGACATAGCCCATACCATCTCACTCATGTCATTACCAAACATGCAGTGCAGGTGAGACATTTCAAAATGTCCAATGGCGTTTCACCCGAAACCCGTTTCCAAGATAAGGGAAAACCTTCCCATGAGGTTTGGCTTCTGCAGGCCATCACACATGGTCTTCCTGCAGTGTGTACCCCTGACACATTCATCAAATAGCCAAACAATCAATCATTACCTGATACTACAATCCAAATTAATTGTTCCATAACCAAGCAATGACATTAGTAATCAAATTCAATAAGGATTTGCGATTTTGTCTACTACAGAAATTGACTTGCTCAATTGTGGGTCTCTTGTAAGCAGCATTACTATGCCCATTATACTTTTATGCTTACTATCATAACATGAATACCCACTTACCATGTGTCCCTCCTGACACAATCTCATACAAGCCAACAATGATTAGTAGTCGTTAGCAATTCTTAATCCGAAATCCATAATTCAAATTTAACGACCCATTATGCATATCAACTACTTTCACAACCATGAGAATTTTGCTCATAAAAGGTAGATTCTGGCATTGGTCAGGGTCTTACCTCTCACTGCCATGCTTGAAATAATCTACCTAAAACACGAGTTTCAACCAACCAAACACAATCTTATGCAAGCCAACAGTGGCTAGTGGTTGTCAGCAATTTCTTAAATCCGAAATTCACAGTTCGAATTTTAACAACCTATTGTGCATATCATATGGTAGATTCGGGCATTGGTCAGGGTCTTACCTCTCAATGCCATGCTTAAAATAATCTACCTGCAACATAAGCTTCAAACAACCAAACACTTGGTAATTTTGGATGCATATAACCTTTTCATTGCTACAACCATCACCGAAGTATTTTCAGAATTTATAAAATTCAAATACTTCCAACTGTTAGTCACATCAATGTATACCAAACTCATTTACTTCATGCAATCATTATCATACTAACATTGCAAGGTAAAGTCATATCATTCATGCAATTAAATGAAGTGGTTAGATACTCCTTACTTCACAAGCGTATCATTCATACCACCCTGCTCTTCAATAGAGCATTTCTGGCGGCCAATTAATCATGACTATCCTGCATTGATGACAACCTTTGAAACAGTTCCAGAATTATCATTAATTCATCATTCTAGTTGTTAGTTATTCATACTATCACATGCATTCGTCTCAATGCATTCATGACATACATCACAACATTGCACCTTTACTTAGGAAATCGGTCACTCACACCGTTCATATGCATACATTCAATGCATAACAACAAGATTCATAAAATCTTCTTAATGTATGTCCATTCAACGCTACCTTGCATTGATTCAGGAACACTATGCATGCAACCATACCATGGCCTAACCATGACTACCTCATATAGGATGCATTACTATAATCAATATCATCAACATATATAGACATGACACCTGTCTACATTCCAATATTCACATGGTATGAGGTCTCTCACCTGTACCAATCCATGGAATTTGTCATAAGCAAACTCTTACCTGCATGGGTCATACTCACACCCTTAACATGACCAATTTGGTTGGTCCTTTGCAGGAGATTGTAGAATTTGCCCACCAAATTTTTGTTATGGACTTGTTGCTTTATCCCTTTCTTCATAGGGTTGCTGGTCTCCTTCATCAGCATCAACAACATATTCATCCGGGTCCATGTCATCGTTGGTTTGTCCACTAACGCCAACATCAAAACAATTATTATCATTAGTGGTACATTATAAATATATATAATTCCCAATATTCTTACCAATCATGCAATATCCTATGCATGCAATACATATCCTCATGCATTTCAAGCATAAACTTAGGAAATGTAGTTAAAGTCAGCAAGATAGGGTTTTAAGGAAAACTTCCCTTTTCAAATCCCTCATCTTCTCATGGAATTCCTTTTTCACACAGCAGCTGGTTGACTTCATAGTCCTTGCTGCCCCTGGGCATGCAACTGTCCAGATTGTCCATTTGATAGCAGTGGCCATCATTAGCACTTTGCTGCTTCATGCTCAGATTCTGGTCACTTATCCTTGTTCCTTACTGGACAAGCTTTCCAACGCCTGTACACATGCTTCATTCCGACCTCGGATGTGAAAACCACACCACCTCTAAGAATGAATACTTTCACCAAATCCTTGCATTTTCATTACACCACTGCAATGTAGAATTTCCACATTCTTCTAATGATCTTAGAGCCATTTTGGCAGCTGCATTTTCGGCATCCCTCTTGTCCTTTGTGAAATCCCTCTAATTCGAACTCTTCCCCAAAACATAGGATTTTTCCTTCTCACAAGAGCGATTGTCTCAAGGGATGATGGGGGTCAAGGGGGCTTGCCCCCTTGTGGGTCGAGGGCAGCGCCCTCGTTTTTTTTTCCGTAAAACTATGATTTTCGCGCAATTTGGCGCATTCGATCGCTGCCATTTTTCTCCTTTTTAGCCCTGAAATTCACTGAAAAACAGCGGAAAAATCCCTCTGAAAATGGTCGAAACCTGCTATGAAATCCCATGGGAGATTCAAAATTTTCCCTTCTTTCCACATCGGAAGTCGGATGACTCTCCACATCGGAAGTTGGATGACTCTCCACATCGGAAGTCAGATGACTTTGTCTTCCGCTGAATCGGCTCCTCTTCCATTCTTTCTTTCGCCGAATCGGCTCCTCTTCCATTCTTCCTTCTGCCGAATCGGCTCCTGGAACACTTTCTCTTCTGATCTGGCACTTAGAAAAATTTGAACGTCGGACGTCGGTAGACTTTCACATCGGAAGCCAAATGGATTTGGCTCCCGCAACGGCGGACGTGCAAACCATAATTTCTTCCGATCGGGACTTACGGAGAACAATTTAACGTCGGGCGTCGGCTGACTTTTTGATCGGCCGGCAAATTCCTTCAGCTTCCGCAATGGCGGACGCTCTTTCCCTTTCCTCTTCCGATCGGCGCACTTAGAACAATTTTGAATGTCGAACGTCGGAGGACTTTCATAACATCGGACGTCGGGCCACTTTCCCTTCCGATTTCTTCGACACTTAGCCAAATTTCTAACCTTCTTGCGGCGTCGGCAATCAGATGGATTTTGAGTCGGATGCGGAATCGCTTCGCCGTCCGCAACGGCGGATGGGAGACTTCACCAATCCTTTTGCAACGGCGGAATTCCACTTCCTCCAGTGGTCCGACTGCTCACACTTAGACCGTTTTTCTGAATTTGTTTGCTCACTGCTGTTCTGTTGGACATAGAGGGTAATTCTGCCCTCTATCAGTGGCTCTTTCTTGGCCCATAGAGGCCCATTGTTGCAACCCAAAGATCTGATACCATACTGTCACATCCCCGTCCCTCAGACCGATGAAGAGGATGTGACGAACATCAAACACGGCCGGGCAAACAGCCCCATGAGCATAAACATAAATCAATTGTTGAAATGGAGAGCTTAAACAGGCATCATAACAGGAATGCCAAACATACAAGAATGCACAGATGCATAATCCAAGATGCACAATTCTTCAATCATACAGCGGCAGCAAACATACATTCCAGCATTAATCATGTTCATTATAATTCATTTGTCATCAACATAATTTGCAGAGATGAAATATATACAGTAGGATTATATTTTGGTGAAGAATCCCGCAACCAGCTACATCGCTGCAACGTTCCACCCAACCATAGGCCAGCGTGCTCATAAACCTCTCAGCAATGCTGCCACCCCTGAGCTGGGCATGATTCCTCAAGGACTAAGGGGACAAAGCGGCTTACACATAGCCAAGGGGACACAAAACAGCCAAACCAACACCGCTGGGTTTATCAGGCTTCACAGATTGGCCAAGCCAGCATAGTCCAAAGACCAACCACTGCATACCAGCAGTGAAAACACCCTTCACAGCCCTGTGAAGAAGGAAACACAACCGAGGATAATCCCAAACAAACAATGAGCACAACTCAAACTCACAAGGCAACTCAGAGTTGGTTTTGGCCCTAACGTGGCCAAAACAACTCAGCAACAACACCCAAACTAGGGTATATCAGCAGCCACAACACACAATGAAGGATAACAACAATCCATAGTCCCAAAATAGGGAAGCTTAGCCAACAGATTGGAAATCAACAGCCCACAGCACACCCAATTCCTCCAGGTAACAACTGGGCACGTACACAGTCCCAAACAAAGGAGAATTCCAACTCCAACAGTCTGCAGAGGAAGACTCAACTAACGGATTGAAAACCACTGTGGCCCAAAACGTAATTGGACGCCACAACCAAAAAAAACGCAGGCAAAACAACACGACCATACCCATGGGTGAGAAGAACATACGGCTGGAAAACGTGAACGGCCACAGGTAAGCAACTCTCCTCCTGGCCACGTGAGATCCAGCAGATCCTCCTCCTGTGCGTGAGCATGAGCAAGACTCCCGCCCCTCTGCGTGAGGATTCCAGCCTGCGCGAGGATGAATCGCATGTCTCTCTGCGCGCGAATCCACAGACCAACGGACAGCGTGAGAGTGAACCACTCTCTGTGCGTGAGGATGAAGGACGCGGCCAACAAAAATGGGAACAACAACCCATGAACCACCAAGAGAGCCCCCTGACTGGTGCATGAGAAGAACAGCACCGACCTCTGTGTGAGGAAGACAAACCGGCAGGGTGAGAATGGAGGCGTGGGTGCGTGAGGAAGAACATACCAGCCGTGAGAGAAACCGACCATGGGGAGAATGAAGACTAGTGTGAGAGAAAACGAAGGTTCTCCACTAGACATGCGTACTATCCAAACTGACAGCAGCCTGCCAAAACCCACATTTTTCCATGCTCACGTTTCCTCATGCAATAAGTGCCCCCAACTAACAAAGTCAAGACATTGAAGAGGTTGGAGAGGTTGGGTAAGACAAGGCAAATCAACAAGGAAAAGGTGGCAACCCACAAGGTGGTAACATATGGGTTTTTCACCCATAAACCAAGGTTTGACATTCCCCCACCCCTTATCCTTTGGAATCATGCCCTTTTCATTCAACGTTGTACTGCCATAGCTGGTTGTGGTTTTAGTTTTATTTGATGTGCGTGTTTACATGATGCCGAATTATAATGTGCCTTATAGCACGACATACCATCGGCAACTATCCCTATTGCCAGAACATGCACAACCAAATCGATGGTGGGGCTTTTGCCTTGAGCTCCTCACCATGATTAATCACAATATATACATCATGCAAACGGGGTCAAAACCGGGGACATTACACTAGGTCCATTATTTCTTTCCATTGTGATTATTCTATTGTGCATAAGATTCAGTTGTGCAAACTGATTTGCCATAAGTTGGTTTTGACTAGTAACCAAGTCTTTTATCATGTCTGTTACCTTTTCCATGGGATCTTTAGAGGCTCCCTTTTCTTCTGATTCAACGGATTTTCCCTTTTCTTTGTTGCATGAAGTGTTTCCCCGAGTGTAAACTGGAATGTTGGATTTTCCTGAAGACTGCATATTATTTTCTATTTTCTCAGCCACTTCTTGAGCAGTTTTTAGATCCGTAAGCTCTTTGTCTCTTAACTGGTACCTCAAATCTCCAGTGAAAGCTTCGATGTAAGATATGAGGATGGAGGCATCCTTTGGCTTGATTTCTTTAGGGAGGTCCGAAACCACACGCCTGAACTTAGTGTTAAATTCATCCATGGTTTCATTCTCCATCTTCTTTATGTTATGAAGCGAAGCAAGCAGATGTCTTGGTTCTTTCTTTTCCCCCCATTTCTTCTTAAAACCATCTAGGAATTCACTAAGATTTTTATATGAATCATCATCTAGGTCGAAGTACCATTCTTCAGCATCATCTTCTAAGGACAAAGCAAAGAGCTTCATTTTGACATTGTCATGGTCATGGGCAACATCATTGCAATAACTGACTAGGTGCTTTTCAAACTTTCAAAGGTGAGACTTGGCAATGATGGCATTATTGCCTTGAAATATGGGGAGCTTCTTGACAACATCTTTTGGAATGGCATGGGGAGCACCTGCTATCTGAGAAAATTCAAGGGGTTTGAATAATTTCGTCATTTCTTGAGATTGGTCAACATGACTCTCTACAAATAAGTGATGGATATCTAAGAGGGATTGGTCTCCTAAATTTTCAAGGTTTCTATGAGAAGTCTGCCTATTCAGTCTTTCTCTAATAGACCTTTCGGGATCAGGGAGAGGATTGAATTATTGATGGCGGTTACTTCGGGCAGAAATTCTTGGAGGGATGTTAGATAGTGGAGTCACCAGATGGATTGAGTTTTAATTTTTATGTTTTTTAAAGACAAGATCAATCAATTGTTTTTATCTTTTTAGTTGTTTAGAAAAAAGTTAAGCTAAGTCGTACCCATGAATAAAAAGATTTATCCCCGACAATGGCGCCAAAAAGTGTTGCCGCCTTTCACACACCTGGGTCACGTGGCAGAAATCTTCAAGCCACTCGGCGTGTCCTTGGGGGTAAGTCTCGAGTCAAGGCCGTCACCTTGTTCTTGACTCCTCTGTTTAGGCTCAACTCCTAATGAAGCCAAGGGGGGTAGACCCTATTAAGTTACTAAGGAAAAAATATTTAGTATGGTGATGTTAAATTGAATGAGTTACTTAGGAGTTTTAAATTTAACCATAAACAACCATAGATGATAAGATACAAAATGAGCGCATGAAAGCACAATGCTGAGACACAATATATATATATATAGCAAGAAAATAGAAAGTGCCTTAAAATGGAGTCAAAAGATAATCAATGTACTTGCATGTGAATGGAGTGAATGTTTTATGATTGCCTCTTGGTACGTTTTAAGTTAATGTGAAATATGAGTTGATTAAAATTAGGCGAAGGGGCGGGGGGGACTGCAAATATACCTGAGAGTACTTGGAGCATGTCCAAAACTAAACCATCACGAATACCCGCAAGGAATATGTGGGCTGAATGGAGTCTCTGAGGCTAATGTTCATAATGCACCTGCAAGTGTAACAGAGACCGGTGCCATGAGGTCACTTCTCAGGAGTTCCCGCTTCCTTTGGGTATTTTGCCACCGCAATGGTTTGATTTAGGTGTTGGATTTTCACCTAATGGTTCGTCAATTTGGGAGAGTGAATCCTAATTATTCTAGTAACTCAAGTGCTTTTGATACATCTTGATTGATCGGATGAACCGCAGCCAACTGCAGAGCATACATATCGGAGTCTTGTCAATTTTAGTAAATTTTGAGATGGGTGTTCTTGTTAAAAAGAAAACCCTCCAGGAACCTCTTTCGATCCAAGTGGATCTCAATCAGGGAATCAATGAGGGGTTAATTTTATTAAAACTAAATAAATAGTTGATGAAAAAGAAAACCAAGATACACAATGCCGGTTCTCTAATTAGTCCTACCACGCATCTCTTTCCCCTTTCGGGTCAATCGGGAAGTCATGGGGTAAGTATTAAATTACTTTGAAACCTTAGATATGGAATATGGAAATGATAATAAATCAAATTATACTACCCTATAGATTAGAACTACACTAGATTGCAAAAAAAAGGAACGAAAAGAAAAAAAAGACACAGACGCAAATCCCCCCAGGGGGGATGGTGAATAGGCTCGAAAGAGCCTATTCGAAAGGACCTTTTATTTTTATTAGAAGCGATTTAAAATTTTAGAAAATTGAAATTGATGTACTTTCTTCCTTGTTATCTGGGATCCAAAGGCTTACAACAAGTTTGTAACAAGCTAGAATTAAAACACAAGGGTGGGGGAAGCTTCTGTGAAGCTCTGGTTCGTCCAAGAGTCGAAAATTGGGCAGAGTCTCCTTCTCTTTTTTGTTAGACCTGCTAAAAAACAGCAAGCAATTAAAATAAAATGTGCCCAAACACACTTTAAAAGTGTTTTGGGTCACCACACTAGTTACCAAAAAAAAACTAAGTAAAAATTTGTTAACTTGGGGTAATCTAGTTTTGCAAAAAAAGGAACCAAGGAAAGTAATATTTCCTTGGGATCTTGGCTTGCTGTTTGGGAAGCCAATGATATATGCACTTTTATTGCAGAATATGAAACTTTAAAGTACAGCAAAGGAAACTACCTTAAAATCAAGCTACAAATTTTCTTTTAAATGCTTGCAAAAAAGAGGATAATTTCAGCTAGATCTCTTAAAATATGACTTTATATGCAAAATGGAACTGAGATCTAAACTTAAGAAAGGATCTTACTAACTATATCGATATGTAATTTTCCTTGTGAGATAGATCTAAGCAATACGATTCTTTAAAAGTAACCAATTTGAAGAGAAATTAAGATTCTGAAGGAGAAAGAGAGAGAAAGAGTGTTGGAAGCCTGGGAATGTTGGGATTTGGAGTCTGCTTTGGTGGAACACTGAGGGATTATTTCATTCAGAATATCTTGAAGATGAGGAAGATGCAAACCAGCTCAACCTCTTCTACAAGCGATATCACCTGCAACTTAGAAATCCTTGCACAAATAGATGGTTAAAACATAGGTGCTGCTGGAAGACTCTAATTGGAAAACATGCAATTAAACTTAAAATACATACAACTCCAATAGATCTAAAACAAGCAGTGATAAGAGCATAAATCAAACTAGAATAAACTCTTAACCTAACAGGAGGGAGCTCTCTCCTTCAAGGCCAACAATTAACCAACAAAAGCAGTGATAATAACACAAATTATACCTCATAACCATTTGAAAATCACCATCCACACATGAAGAGAATTGCACCATAGATCTTGCCTCCAAAGATTCTTTATTCCAGAATAATAAACAATACAATATAAGAGCAACAACATCTAAATCCCAGTTCTAACTAAATTGGAAGAGGCTGCTTGTGCTTTGATTTATACAAAAACCAGGAGATCCATCCCAGGGGGGGCACAAATCCCAAGGAGATAGACCACTGTAGCTGAAGGAGAGTCCATCAATTCCTGATCTGTGTCTAACCGAGCTAGATCCGAGTCTCACTGAGTGCAACTATCAATCGGAGAGCTGATCTGACTGGCACCTCAACCTGTTGACTGAAGCATCCACCAAAACTCATCCAGATGAGCCCAAACGTGTGGAGGAAAGAGGGAGGGTGAAATCCCCCGTAAAGGATGCTGAAGATCACCTCTGGATCTAATTTGATCACCTCCTTTAGTCAAGGATTTGTTAGATCCAGTCAATCTGGTTCAGATCTGACTGATTTCAATCAAATCGAATGAGAATCCATTGATCTATGATTTTGGATTTGCTCCATTATTCATCAATTCATTAATTAAAATAATCAATAAATGATTTTTTGGGGATTTCAGACCTGAGTGATGGAAAATCACTCAAAACTAGGAAATAGTGGGTCCATGGGTTTACATGGTGCTCTTAGCTTGAAAATGAGCACCTACATGATTGAAACTGATTATTTGGCCCACTTTTATTACAAAATCAATTTTTCCAATTAAACTATTAAAAAAATAGCCTAAGTTTTGGAAAAAATAAATTTTAATAAAAAACACTGAAAAAATTAAAAAATTAAAAAGTTGAAAAAACCTAAGGGGACTTAGACATGTTCATATGACTCGACCATGATGCCTATCATGTTTATACATTGACACATAGACTCTAATAACATCAATAGGCCTAAATGCCAAGCCGACCACCCAAACTTTGGAGGTATAGAGTGAAAAACTCAGAAATTATCAGTTGTTTATTCAACAACCAATAATAACCAGGGGAAAAAACAGCCTAGGATGATCGGATTAAAAAATAAAGTCTAAGAGACCAAGTCTTTTACAGACACTATCATGATATAAAATTTATTACAATTCCTCCATGGGGTATGAACATGTGATATAATACAACAAAGCTTCCCAGAAGCAAGATTGAAGGTCTTCTGAAGTCCGAACAAGTTATCCTTGTCCGGTTCACCAGGATCACTTGATAAAAAACCACTAAGTATGACTTAGGTGGGAACACAATTTAACATCTTTTTTCTACAAATACACATTAGGGTCTGATTTCCATCTTGTGAAGCCAATTGAAAGCAAGAAAGCATCCATTTTTGCATACCAAGCCCTGGGGGATTGCTTGAGTCCATACATTGATTTTTTTAGCTTGCATACCAATGAAGGATCCTCTTGGAAACCTTCGTGCTTCTGCATATATATGTCCTCCTATAGTTAACCATGCAATAAAGCACTCTTTACATCCATGTGGTGAACCTCCCAACACTTACTAGCTGCTAGTGCAAGAACTAGTGTAATTGAGTCCATCTTTGCAACCGGTGCAAAGGTCTCTGTGTAATCAACTCCATGGACCTGAGAATAGCCCTTAGCCACTAACCTAGGATTATGTTTTATATCAGAACAATCAACATCAATTTTGGTCCAGTAGACCCATTTACATTGAACAACTTTCCTCTTGGGAGGAAGGGGAACCAATTCCCATGTATTGTTCTTTTGGAGGGACTGAAGCTCATCTTCCATTGATGACTTCCATATTGAGTCCATACAATATTTCTGATATGTTTGTGGGTCAGAACTAATCATCATGTAACAGTGCTCAGCAATAGCACTATCACTAGCAAACGAAGCCTTACTAGTTTGTGATCTAGTTCTCCTAGGCTCTTGGGGATTGCCTGCCAATTCCCTGGATGCTTGCACAAATTTTTCAGCCCATTTGGACCTAGATGGTGAGTCATATACACGAATATTATCTTCAGCAACATTCATATCAGAATTATTAGAAAAAATAGAGCTTGTGCTATCACTTACATTTTTGAATGGTTGAGGAGAGGAACAATCCCCCGATGCAAGTTCAAAGTCTGGAATTGGGTCTTCTTCGAATTTGACACTTCTTTCAACAAAATTTTTGCTGGTGGATGTGTCAAATAGCTTGTACACTTTGGTTTCCTCACCATATCCAACCATGAGACACTCCTTTCTTTGTGGCTGCAAGGCTTTCCTCTTCTCTGAAGGAATTCTTGCCCATGCTTTTGTCCCGAATATCCGTAAATTTGAGACATCTGTTTTTTCACCAAACCATGCCTCATAGGGTGTCATCCCTTTCACTGATTTGTGGAAGGATCTATTTTGAATGTGATCAGCACAACTGATGGCTTCATCCCATATCTTGGGATTAAGTTCCCTCACTTCTATCATGCAAGTTTCCATCTCTTTGAGAGATCTATTCTTTCTCTCCACCACACCATTTTGCTGTGGTGTATAGGGAGTTGAGTGTTGAATTTGGATGCCACACTCCTCAAAAAGTTGCTGTAGATTCTTATTCACATATTCCTTTCCATTATTAGTCCTAAGGACTTTGATATTCTTCCCACTCTGATTCTCTACTAGTGCTTTCCAAACTTTGAGTTGCTCAAACACCTTTGATTTCAATTTCAGAAAATACACCCAGCAAAATCGAGAGTAGTCATCAATAAATGTAAGCACATACCTAGATCAACCATATGAGGGAGTGGGTAGTGGACCAATCATATTAGAATACACCAACCCAAGTGGTTGTGTTTCTCTCCTTTCCTTCCCTTTCTCATAGCTCTACTCGGGATGCTTCCCAATCACACATCCAATACATGCTCCAATAGATGGCTGAATTTGTGGAAGACCTTCCACCATTCCTTCTTTGTGTAATGTTTGGAGATATCTATAATTCATGTGGGCAAAAATATCATGCCATAGTTTGAAAAATTCATTGGCATGTGAGTGAAGTGCTTGATCACTATAAGTAGGGATTGTTCTTTCCCAAATAAAATAAATTTATTTTTGATAGTATGAAGAATTTAAATGATGCAATGAAGGATATGAAGATCACTAACAGTTTTGAAGACCTCTATTTTTTTATGCAAATTTCACAAATTTGTGGTTTTGGTGGCTTGGGTGAGGATCAGAACATCTCATTAGCCACCGAAAGATGGAAGATAAATGGTGAGTGGAAGACCCCTTCGGCAGTTAGGCATATTGCTAAACTTTTTACTGCAATCAGAACATTTTTAGACAGTGATCGGAGGTGTAGTCCTCTATTTCTCCGCCACTGCAGAGAGGATAGTGGCTAAAGGTTCCGCCACTACGGAGAATATAGCAGTTAAAAGTTCCGATGGTGAGAAGGTTTGGAGTTTTGATCGCCGACATTGTGGAGTCTTTGTTCACTATGGCACTACCATTGCGGGGAATACAGTGACTAGAAGTTCCACAACTACAGAAAATATAATGATTAAATGCAACCAATAAATCAAAGTCACCGCCAATTGGAGGGAATGGAAACTTTGGCGTCGGAACTTGAAAGAACTAACGATCGACAGGATAGGCCCCTAAAGAGCCGAAACTGCGGAAGACAAACAGACAAGGCTTCCACAACCAAAGGAAAGCTGCGGCGATCGGAGGTTCAAGGGACTAACGATCGGCGAGATAGTCTACTAAAGAGCCGCAACGGTGGAAATCTAACTGAATATGGCTTCTGATCGATGACAAGAAATTTTTCTATAATGCGACGATAGATGAACACATCGGCGATCGGAGGTACTAAAGACTAACCGGTGGAAAAATAGTTCACTGCGGAGCCGCAACGTCAGAAAGGCTAAAGACTATAGATCGGCGAGATAAAGCTGAAGAGTTTCCACAGTGTCGGTGTCGGAAGACACTAGTCATCGGAACAATAGTCCACTAATGAGCCGCAACAGTGGGAGGAAAACTAACTAAGGCTTCCGATCGATCACTAGATAAACTCTTCGGCAATCGGAAGGGCTAAAGGTTAACTGGCCGCAAGATAGTTAAATGGGGAGCCGCAACGACGGGAAATTAAAGGAATACGGGCCGATGAAGTTCATAAAGCACAACAATGAAAGATCATTGGCGATCATAAAGAATAATTGTCAGCGAGTTATCCCACTAAGGAGCCGATACTATGGCAAGGATGAGGATTGGAGGGCCGATGGAATAGAGGAAAAATCCTCCGATCAGTGACCGCGGCGGTAAACCACGGGAAAATAGAGACTTGTAGTGCTGAAACTACGATGACGAGATGGAGAAAATTCAGCAGATTAAATGAGGAAAATCACTTCAGTAAACGCAGAAACACTGGTTGTTGGCGGGAACTTCACAGTAAACCCTCAGTGGTGATTATCAGCGACCACTTCAGTCATTTAAAATTCACTCAGTGAACTAGATCTTTGCAGTAGATAAAAAAATAGTTAGCAAGGGTTTGAAGCCCTAATCGGGAAAAACTATTACTTTCAATTATTTTTGTGTAAACAGGTCGGAATTTTAGGATCTATAAATTTTGTAAGAGGCTATAAAGCCCAGGATTATTTTATTAATAAAGGTTCAACTTCAAGGATTTATGAGCCAATAATACTTTCAAGCTTCTCATTTTACTTATTCATGGTATAAGCTATTTTGTTGTGATCTGTTCAGCCATCCTCGTTGGAACTTGAAAGAACTAACGATCGGCAGGATAGTCCCCTAAGGAGCTGAAACTATGAAAGACAAATAGACAAGGCTTCCATGACTAAAGGAAAACTGTGGCGATCGGAGGTTCAAGGGACTAACGATCGGTGAGCTAGTCTACTAAGGAGCTGCAACGACAGAAATCTAATTGACTACGACTTCCGATCGATGACAAGAAACTTTCCGATAGCGCGACAATAGATGAACACATCAGCGATCGGAGGTGCTAAAGACTAATCGGCGGTGAAATAGTTCATTGTGGAGCTGCAATGTCAGAAAGGCTAAAGACTAGAGATCAGCGAGATAAAGCTGAAGAGTTTCCACAGTGTTGGCATCGGAAGACACTAGTCGTCAGCACAATAGTCCACTAATGAGCCGCAACGGCGGGAGGAAAACTAACTAAGGCTTCCGATCGATCACTAGATAAACTCTTCGGTGGTCGAAAGGGATAAAGGTTAAATGGCCGCAAGATAGTTAAATGGGGAGCCACAATGGCGGGAAATAAAAGGAATATAGGCCGACGAAGTTCACAAAGCACAACAATGAAAGATCATCGGCGATCATAAAGACTAATTGTCGATGAGTTATCCCACCAAGGAGCCGACACTATGGAAAGGATGAGCCTTGGAGGGCTGATGGAACAGAGGAAAATGCCTCTGATCAGTGACCGCGGCTGTAAACCGCGGGAAAATAGAGACTTGTAGTGCCGAAACTACGGCAACGAGATGGAGAAAATCTAGCGGATTAAATGAGGAAAATCACTTCAGTAAACGTAGAAACACTAGTTGTTGGTGGTAACTTCACAGTAAACTCTCAGTGGTGATTATCAATGAACACTTCAGTCATTTAAAATTCACTTAGTGAAATATATCTTTGCAGTAGATAAACAAACAATTAGTAAGGGTTTGAAGCCCTAATCGGGAAAAACTATTACTTTTGATTATTTTTGTGTAAACAGATCGAAATTTCAGGATCTATAAATTTTGTAAGAGGCTATAAATCCTATGATTATTTTATTAATAAAGGTTCAACTTCAGGGATTTATGAGCCAATAATACTTTCAAGCTTCTCATTTTACTTATTCATGGTATAAGCTCTTTTGTTGTGATTTGTTCAGCCATCCTCTCTTTCTTTGCCGTGTTTATGCCTGAGTGTGCATTCAAGTTAATTTCAGATTTATTGAAAAGCTGATAGTTGTCATCCTATTGGTTTATTAGTGATATTTGATTATAAATACCATCCTTAGTAGGATTTATCCATTTATATGCATGTGTTATGTGTGTAAGTCTACCAGCCTGGTGAGTTCTCCATCCCTGCACCTTATAGTTGAATTTCTGAGTAAATTGCAACTAAAAGCCTTGTAAACGAGTGAGTCTAATGCATGCCTTGAGAGTGGAAAGGTTACATAGGTTGACTGACTTGACCCATATCTGAAAACCCTAAAAAAAAATGTGAGTTACCAGGCATTCTCGAGCTACAACCTAGAGGAGTTTCCTGGAGTAG
Source organism: Pseudotsuga menziesii (assembly GCA_001517045.1). Taxonomy (NCBI): domain Eukaryota; kingdom Viridiplantae; phylum Streptophyta; class Pinopsida; order Pinales; family Pinaceae; genus Pseudotsuga; species Pseudotsuga menziesii. The sequence continues at coordinate 897,630 of LPNX010750923.1, forward strand.
TTAACAGGGATGAAATTAGAGAATTTGTACATTCTCTCATGATGATCAACATACCCAACTGCAACAACTTGGTCTGTTGAGATTTTAGAAATCTCTACAGAGTTAGGAGTAAATATTACTTTCTTTGGCTCTCTTGTATGGGTCATCTATTAGACTGACAACAAATTTGCTGCAAGGTCCGGTACATACAGTACATCACTGAAGGACCCATGGTCTAAATCTATTCTCCCAATCCCTTTGGTCTAGAGTTTAGAATCATCTCCCATTTGAACTGCTGGGCCAACATTCGAACTTATGGAGGAGAAGAATTCTCTCCTGGATACCATATGCCTGGAAGCACCTGAATCAATAATAAAGGATGAGGAATTAGAAGTACCTGCCACCAATGCATGACATTTCTCCTTGCCTTCACTTGAACTGGAGTTTCCATCTTTCTTCCTAGCGCTGTCAGGAATTGGAATGCTATTCTTCTCCAGCAGCTACGCCATGGTGTCTATGGTTTTATTCATCCATGAGATTTCTGGATGCCATCCCTTGTGGCAATAAGAGAATTTGGCCTTCTCTTTCCCTTTCTTCTCCTTTTCTTTGGGTGGATTTGTAGCTCCCTCACTCGATTTGGGTTTTTCTGATTTCTTCTTGTCTGACAACTTCGAATTCTTGGACTTGGGTTTGTCCTTTGTTGAATTCGAAAACCCCACTTCTAGTGCTTGATCTTTGGTCTTGATGGAACCCATTTGGACCAATTTGTCCTACTCTTGAGTGAGTGACTCCATGAAATTTTCTAGACTTGGCATTTTCTAGTTTCGAAGGGTGAGTTTGCCTGAGTGAAATGTGCTCACAAAGACTGAGAACTCTAGCCCCAACTTTGAAAGTATAGACAAGATCAATTGATATTCCTTATTCTCAATCCCACATTGTTTTAACTGCAATACAAGTGATTTGAATTTGGTGAAGAAGTCCTAGATTGTGTCATAGTGTGTTGGGCTCAAGCTTATCAGCACATTCTCAAGCTGGTGACCACATAGCTCATCAATTTTTCCAAATAGAGACTCAAGCTTCTCCCAAACCTCCTTTGGTGATGTCAAACTATCAAGGTGGAACAACAACTCTCTTGAGATGCTCAGACACAATAAACCATATGCTTCATCCAATTTGTTAAAATACTTGGCTTTTTCTACAACAGAATTTGGTTCCACTTCAGTGCCCATAGTAACTCTGAAAAGCCCCTTGTCTCTCAATTGAATCACCATCTCTTCCTTCCATTCAAAAAGTTGAAAGGTGTTAGCATGATGTGGGTAGCCTCCATTACTTCCTGCGCTGATGGTGGTGAAATTGCTAACTGGGTTACACTCAGTAATTCAATTTTATCTGGAATTCACTAACAAAGCAGCTCAAATCCACTAAGAATTTGGTCTGCAACTCAAAAATCTCCAACCAGCTCTGATACCATGCGAGAAATTCAAACTAGGAAGTGATTAATTCGAACCAAAGGAGAATATAGGAGCGTTAGTGAGGTTCACAAATCAAATTTGGGTGCAATATTCAGAAAAAAACATCAAATTATAGTTAAATTACACACAATGATAGTTGGAAGCTAATTGTGAGAAAAAATCCCAAAATTTCCAAATTGGCATCAAACCCCCCTAGGTGGACCAATCTCGTCCAAAATCTCTCCAAATGGCCACGAATTGCTGATGTGTGGTGGGTCAATGATTACACCTTGGACAACGTGGGTGTGGAAAACTAGATGGTTTAGACTCTCAATGCAACATTAATTGCACCAAATCAAGCCAAATTTGGGAAAATCCCACTCTAGTGCCCCAAGTCAACTTGCATGTCCACATTCAATGAATGGGAGTGCACCAACAATGATGGATGTGCATATGTGGCTGGTTTACTAGGCTGGAGTACCCATGTGGGTCATAGAACCTCAACTTGACATGGCATATGTCCACCTAAGCACCCCTAGTCCACCTCATAGTGTATTAAAGCTTAAAAAAGAAATAAAATTGATGAATTAGTGTAACTAAGGTACTAATTATGGATTACTATTCTAACATTTTGAACTGATATGTGGATTAAGCTAGTTTATCAGCAAATGCATAATCCTTCACCTCAAAGGCAGGCCTTGTTACTTTCTTTTTTTATTTCCTTTGTCTTCATCTGTAGTCTAGACAAGTTGTCCTCATGCTTCAATATTATGCTTCTTAGGATTTCTAGCAGTTTCCTTCTCTTCAGTATCCATAACATCTAAAAAATCTTGCTTGTTGGTCCTTTCTAAATGAATGGCCAAAGGTGTGATGTTCTCAGCTATTGAGATCAACTTGGAAGTATCTATATGCAATGAAGTAATCTCTCTTATAGAAGAAGTTGAATCCTCTTGCATATAATTATCCTTTGGAGTCTCTTTTGGAGAATCAGACCAATTTTCAACATCTGCTAATCCAACAATCTCCTCATGCTCAAAAGGATTTCTTTTTAGAGATTTTCTTCTATTTGAAATAACATGGTGAGGATCATAGTTAATAGCAGGTTCTGTTAAAAATTCCATCTCTTTTAGAAAAATATTGATCATTGGAAGGGCATATTTGTTCTTGATAACAAACGGGCCTACAGTCCATGGATACTTGATTTCAGTAGACTTCTTAAAATTTAAGAAGTGTTCAGTACCCACTATCAACTTTTTCCTAATAAATTCCATTGAGAACACTCTAGGATTGAGGAAGGCTGGAAACAAATAAGGTGGATGAAAAAAACCATACAATATGATCACTGTTCCCTACTCAAACAAGATCCAATCACCTATCCTTTTCTCTGTAGAAAGCTGCAAAATATTTCTCATCTCTAGCAGTACCCTGAGCAACTTCTTTTGAAAAATAGCATTATACACTTCTGACATGAGGAAGTTCATAAAACTGGTGTAATCTCTATTCATTTCCTCAGTAAGAACCATCTATGGGAGCTGTAATTTTCCTCATTGAATGAAAGAAACATTTCCAGTATGTAATATTGAAATATGAAGGTCTTTGTCTTGTGGAAATCCATTAATTGAGAATGAATGTTCTCAACTAAGAATTCATCAAATTTAAGGCATGAAACTTGTAGTGAGTGACTAGAATCTTAAGACTCAACTGGAAAAGTACTCAGGACAAACAATAGACTCATAAGGGGCTTAATGATATACTTGTCATTGTCTAAACCTAAAAAACGACTCAACAAGGTTACAATGCACTGGGTTTCTTCATTGAAAAGGCCGACATCAACTGGAAATTGTTGGTCTGATAGCTCGACATCTGGTTTGAAGCATTTCTTAAAGAACTCTTATTTTTTCTATATCACAGACTCTTTAAAGAATTGAATTATGGACTCTTCATTGTAATCCTTAGATTTCATGGTGAATTCATTAGGAACTAATAGGGTTTTTCTAACAACCAAAGGACTAACAAGACAAAGGATTTTTAAATTAGTAGTATCCATAATCACTCTTTTAGAATAAGAATAATTAAGGGCACACCATTCAACAAACTTGGGGCAGTTCAGGGTTTGGTCAGTCTTGAAAAAGTGGAAGCAGTGACTGGTAAATGTCATGAATATCAATTCCTTGGTCCTTAAGCAGTTTTAACTTATGCTTAACAATATCAGTTGGTCCATTTAACATAATAGTGTCGAAAACCTTTGCATCTCTATCTTCAAACAACTCTTCCACTTTCTGATATTCTAGGTTTTGAACCTCTACATTGTCAACTTGAGCCATTTATATAGTTTCAGAAGAGATAAAGGCCTACCTGGTGAACTGAAAAGTGGCCAAAGGATGTTGTGTAAGTTGGATTATTCCGCATTTTTTATAGCTTTCGTTTTATGATGCAAGAGAATAAGATAATACCCCAATTTCACGTGCAAAGTATTTTTTATATTCTTATCAGTTTTTCATATGCTGCAATGGAAACAATTCTCAGCCTTCCATCCTACCTGATTGATTCTGTGCCGTCGATCATTTTTCCAACTTAATCCACCATTTTCCTCCAATACAACGTTACCCCCTTATCCTTCCTGTAGTTCACAATATGAGATTAAATTGTAACCATTGATCTGGATACAACTTTTTGTAAGCTGTTGATCTTCTTTTACTTTAACCAATTTCACAAATTTGTTCCCATACTCTGATTGAGCATGTTTTCCTTGTGAAATCATTTTAATCCGTAGATTTTTCCATGGTCAAATATACACCATTCATTTCATCCACCCTTTATCTCCATTTCACATGCTTAATGATTTTCTTCTTCCTCGCACCTTCATCTTGCGAAATCACTGATGGCCATATATATTGATCTATGATAAATATTAACTGTTCAAAGATGCAACTTTTACCCGATTTCACAATCCACCATTGTGATTTATCCCTTTCTTATTCCCATTGCAAAATCAATTTGGACCATAGATTAAAAATCCACCCAAATCTCTACCGTTCAACTGTGCGGGGCCTACAAGATTTCATAGCCCAAAAATGTTTATTCTTTCGTGCATGTTGTGGCTGTAAAATTCATATCCACCATAGATATATTCGCTCAAGATCTCAGCCGTTGGAATGTGTGGGTCTTACGAGATTTCCCAGATTGAATAATTTAATTACCCTGTGGTTGTTATTACCGTAAAATGAATCTTTGTCATAGATCTTTAGCATCATCAGATCTCAATCGTTGCAATATGAGGAGTGTACTGGATTACGCAATCATGCTCCATTTGTTTCTCCCTTCTAGTCAGTTTAGTGAAATATCTATGCACCGTCGATCTGCTTTCATCTATTCATCCAATGACCGATCCTGCATGAAATTTAGCCTTCTTCTGCCAATGTCAGAATTCTTTGAAATCGAACAACTTTCCTTAGCGAAATCATTTGCTACCTTTGATTTAATGCGCTGAGCATCTAGGCCCTCCATTCTTGTCACCATATAACCTCGAGAAGATTTTTTCTATTTCAGGCACACTTACAAGGTTAAAAACTGGGACTTTTGATAATTTTACACTTAAAAGCAATGAACAAACCTCTTAAAATATCTGAAAACCCATCAACAATCTTCAAGTTCATATTATATGGAAAATTTTCAGACCTTCTTCTTTCTTTAACTAGTCTAACCCCCTCCAATTACTTAGCTCAAAATAGTGCTAACACTATGCATAATTCCTTGAATTCTTCTGATGTGAATTCTCCACCGTTATATGATCGAAAGGTCTTGATTTTATTTTATGTGTGATTCTACACTAGGGCTTTAAATTCCTTAAATTTGTTGAATACTTCATCTTTGGTATTTAATAAATATATCCAGGTCTTCCTAGAAAAATCATCAATGAAATAAACATAATATACATACCCATTCAATGAACTATATGACATTGGACCGCATACATCAGAGTGGATGACTACTTGGAAATGTCTTCTTTATGTTCTTTCCCTTCAGACATCCTTTGCATATCCCTTAATGCTTTGTCTGGATTTCAAGAAGACTGTTAACTACTTTGCTTGTAAGTGATAGTGCTCTATAGTGCACATGTGCAAGTCTTCTGTTCCATAATTCACTTGGCTCCATGGAGTCATGGACCTGTTCATGTTGGCCCTTCAGTTTGTATAAGCCTCCCTCTCTCTCTCTCCAATCACTACTGCATCATCTATGGTCTTTCCTTTTGGCCACATAAGAACTTGTTGTTGAGCCGCAAAAATACCACATTTTATCCATCTTCCACATACCATTTATCACCTTATTCCTATCTTATCCTTCCATAAAACCATTCATAATAAATATGGGTTTATATTACCATTTTCCAAATAATTTATTTTTGAGTATTTTGAGTGAATTTGTGGTTAATTATTGAGAAAAATAACATATTTTCATT